>JAWWEQ010051270.1:0-10373 GCA_035583055.1 Torymus tubicola | reverse complement strand
GCCAGGCATAGACACGCCGACCGACCCGAAGTAATGTGCACAACAGTTCCGGGCCGGATCGGTGAGAGCCGTGGAAGTTACATCGTGGTTGTGTGCCCGGTGTAATGGAGGTGGGAGTTTAGTAGGTATTCTCCTGCCAGGCTCGCCGCCCTCCTCAAGGGCGGAAAGGCTGGAAGGACCGAGCCCTACACAGGGGGTATTGAGGCCCGTATGCCTCCCCCAAGGTGCGTAAAACGTATTCTCCAACTCCACGGATAAAAAAAAAATTATTATTATTATTATTATTATTATTATTATTATTATTTGGTGCGCATGCCGTAGATATGGAGTGACGAAATTGTTCCTTCAGTCGTGTAATGGCGGGAGAGAGGTGACCTTGAAGGAGACGCTTCTGATGTCGTGATGCGATTGCAAACGCGGTAACCCAGTGGCGTCGTTATCCTAAACAAAAAATGCATCCAAGAAAAGCGATTTAGATTAAAAATGAAGAAGAATAATTAATCTTATTCTTTAAACAGAACATCCACTTCGTGGACTCCACAGTGTTCGTTTATAGCGCCTCTGACTCTGAGATGATAGAGAATCGGAAAAAGCTCACATCGCTTTTGGGGTCCACAGCAATCTCTGGCAGAAATAGAGAAGGAAACAATATCGGCTAATTACGACAACTATCAACTGTGCAGGGAGTTTTATGATTCCCGCTACTAGAAAGTGCAATACCTTGACGAGTTAAGTCATGAGCTCATCACACAATGGACTCGGTGGCTCAAACGCTTTAGTTGCTTTTATGAGTGCATGCAAACGTGGATGAATTCGCAACTATAAATATCATTACTATGTAGCAAACAAAAGCCCTGCCGCGGTCGCAGTGGAAAATTTTGGATAAAATTCTTGTGACAGTTTAATTTTACAGATAATCTAATAGTTTTTGTTTTACAAGGTTAGAAACGTGTTTAGAAAATTGGATCACTGCGAGAAACTGACTCGGTTTAAGTAAAAAAGATTCAGGACAAAAAAATTTTAAATGCATCTCAAAACACAGAAGGCTACAACTACGAGTCGACGAATCTTATTCTAGGAGCTGATTTTTAACAGATTAATCTATAATCCTTTAATCTATAAATTCACTACCCATTAGATATTATCCATAACCTACAATCTATACTCCACGTTTAACGAATTTATAGGTTGAAAGATTATAGAGTAATGGTTTAAACTCTGACTAGTGCCTTTTGCGCTTTGAGATGCACATTTAATTATTTTAATCTAAAACTTTCGTAATTGAACCAACTCAGTTTTTCGCAGTGATCCCATTTTCGAAACATGTTTTTACACTTTGTAAAATAAAAATTATTAGGTTCGAGGACGAACCAGCACCGACGTTCACCGGTATACAAGAATCTGGTGCAACAATACTGAGGGGGTTCCTCTGCTTATATACTTGTAGAATCTGTCGAGAACAAACACCACAAATTTTCATATTAGCATGAATTTTAACATTTTTTTTTAATTTTCGATAAAACATCGAGCTTGAATTTTGTATAGCAACTGTAATTATGTAGCAATCGTGAAAAACGTGTGTACTTCCACATATAATTAATCTAAGAAGCTATAGTTAGAATTTTAAGTAAATCGAATAAAAATTGAGCGAGCTGTGCTGCCCACCGATTTGTTTTCAGAAAAACGCGTTCAAAGTTTCCAAACGTAATTTGTATATGAAATATTCGAAACACAGGCTTGCTGATTTTTTTATCTTTACTCAGCTATTCCAGCACCATGTAACAGTTCTTCCAAGGTTGTATTTTGCTCTTCAGCCTCTTTCTAAGCGTCGTTAGGTCTTGCCGAGTGCTTCTTCAGTTTAGCGACGATGAGCGGTTTGCAGCTTCCACTTGTTGCACATCAATTTCTATTGCAAAATTAAATAATTCCGAATTAATTTTCAAGTCAAATATGTGCATAATATCGAGCAACCCTTGAAAACCGTTATTAAATGTTATTACTGCAATCTTAGTTGCAATATCAACTAAACAACTATATAAACAACTATTTTTCCGCCAGAAATTAATTTTGGCGCTACCAACCAAACTACTGAATTCAAACATTCATTTGCATTTTGCGTGAATCTCCCGAGGCAATGAGACAAAGGATCCAAGATTTTTTTCTTGGAAAATCACCGTATGGTTTGGCATCTTGGATACTTTTATAGGTTTTCCTGTCGCCGTCTCCAATATAGTAGGCATACCGAACATTATGCGTAGAGTCAGAGCGCGAGAACATTTCAACCATAGTATCGGGCTCCATTTTCCCGCGCTCCTACTGTGATTTGCAGCACAGTGCTCTTGATGTGAAGCCTGGCATTCGTCATATTCGGATGTGTCTTTCCTTTTTTCCCAATATTCACACTCTATACAATATTTTGATTTCACGCAATTGTCTGCAACTTTTCCTGAAAACCAACGAATCAAACTTGCACATCCATATAGGGAAGAGAAGCCACACTTTCTCCAGGAACTGTCACCCGACACTGTCAATTCTTCTTGACCTTTTTTCAAAGAAATCTGTTTTTCCTCTTCCGCAGCTTTTTGTAAGCAATTACATTTTACAGCGTCCGACGATACTGCAATACTATGCACTATCTCATCCTATGCTTTTTTATCGACTGGTTTTGAAAGACACATTAACGCACAGAATTTACTTATGCCTTGCATTCCAATGCTGATCAATATCATGGAGAAAGTAAGACGTCTATTGTAAAGTTCTTACCTTTCCCTACCTTGTGTCGTCGCCCAGATTTATGCAGGACTGCTCTCGCACAATGATAAATAAAGAAAATAAAATAATAAAATAAAATAATTTAAAAAAATGTTATACAAGGATTTTTATTTTTAATTCAACAAAAGAAAAAGAAAAAACCAAAATAATAAATGCAATATAAAAATTTAAAGGATTTTATTGATATTAAGAAAATAAGATGAATAGAAATGAAAATAGAAATAAAATTGAATTTAATTATGCCTTCTGGAACGTGCAGGAGAGAGGAAAGTTTATGCACCCAGGTGCAATTGAGTTGTACAGCAGTTATGTTTTATAAGATTTATTTATCAAATATGATTTATAATATCGAAATTACAAAAGAAGTAACGCAATCAAAATTATATTATTTTAACATTTAGTTAATTTTATTCGCAGGCACGAATATATAATCGCAAAACAAATTTATTTATTAATATAAAGTTTTATTCACACACAACAAAAAAATAGTCGCCTCTCCGTACGCTATAACAGACCTCAGCCACACACACCTCGGCCACCCCTCAAGCGTAGCTCAGAGGGGAGTGCTATGCCCCTATTTTGCACCGTAGATGGGTGACTAAGGTGTTATAATTTAGAGAAAAATTCGCCATTAGCCGATGTGAATCGGCTACGACTCGGCACAGTTTCCCCCGAGGAGTAGTCCTGTCCCTATTATCTTACTTATTCGCCTATCCTGGAGATCCTGTCGCCGCTGCTCCGTGTCTCGGACTCTCCTTGCTGCAGCTTCCACTTTCTTGACGTGTTAAGGTAGCCACGCGCTCTCTTACCACCTCCCGCCGTCGCAGCTAGAGGAAGAGTGAGCTGCCGCTCTTGCTCTCCTTCTCTCCCCACCCGCGAACTTGCTTTAACTAGTTATCTAACAGATGTTTTGTGAACATGTGAGGACCTTTTTACTCTCATTCGTTCACACGCATCTAAGAATCTAAATTTTAACTTACGCCCGAAATCAAATCAATTAAAAACATTAAAATGAACTTTAATTTTACTTTAATAATTAAGTAATTAAATTTTAATACAAAATCACACATAATGAATGTTGTGTATTAAAGGTAGATTTTGATGTAAAATTTTCCTTAATAAAATAAAAAAAATAATTTAAGTTAATAATAAAATTACTATAAAAAATAAAATAAAGTGTAGGGCGTATAATTGGGAAGGTTACACTATATCGTAAGCATGGTTATTTATTAGAGGGCTGCTGTCAATAGAAGAACTAAAACCGCACTTTTTACAAGTGACAACGAGCTTAAAACCAAGTCTTCGTTTATTTGACTCAGAAAAAGTTACACTTTCTGCACATTCTTTACACACTAAAACTTGCAATAGCGTGGTGAACATAGGTAAAACGTCAATAATCCGGTCGCTACGTGAAGGGTCGACGTCAATATCGGGTTAAGCAGTTTCCATCTTTTTGGCAAGCCTTGATACGCCTTCGATGTCTCTCTCAAAGCTATAACGGTTGGGCGGCTTTCTATTTCCTATCTTACTCCGATGCACACGGCTCGCAATAAGAAGACAGTTTTGCTTCATGTTTAGCGTGAGTCTAACGGTTACTTAGGCGTCCTACGGCTTCTGTAAGGTCAACTAATGCCATCTATATATAATATTTCGATGAAGTATAATTGATTTTCACCTAAAAAAATGATCCGCAGAGGTATAATAGACTTAAAATGCTGCGCGCCCTAGAGCGGCCTTTTCAACCGTTTCGAAGCGCTTGGAGGCGAATCAGAAAAAATCTAAAAAAATTATTTACAAGCTTGCCCCTCTCAAAAAAAAAATTATTTTCGAATATCATTCTTAAATACTTTATGTATCATACAAGCCAAAAAATGAAAAAAAAATATCCTGAGTAGTATAACCTTAAAAGAGTTTCCATATTTAACTCAGGAGCCACGGATCATCAATCTCTGAAATACAGTCTTATAGTGTTGACCTCTCTCGTGGGGGTATACTAAACCATAACAGGTCTACGTGGGGATGCCTAATAGAACGGTCAAACCTCCCTAAGATAGAAAAGTGCTTAAAACATACGAAGAAAACTGTCGTCGCAAGTAGCTGGCTTGCTAAGTGAAGCCGACCGATCATGGCCGTGGCAAGACTGTCGTAGTAGCCTGAGTCGTTTAGAGAGTCGGAGGAGCTGAGAGAGTAGGGGAGGGGGTCTAGACTTAAAGTGTGTGTTCGCTTAGAGCAGGTAGGTCCTATAGCTTTCTTTGATTATTAAACTGTTAACTTTAGTATGCATCAGGGGTGTGAGGTTTGTTTTAAACGGTCTAAATTAAGATGGTATATTTTTATGTATTATCCAGGCGTCCTTAAGAGCCTCCTTTATTCTACGTTTCTTCAGTTAGCTGTTAGGCTGACTACATTGTTATCAAAAACATAATTGTAGTATAGTAATTCAGCATGTAACAAAAAATAGCGGTTTTAAAATGACACTGGAAAATTTTTTTTTGACACTCTGGGAGAGAAATCTGATTTCGCATCCCTGTTTCGCGGGCACGAAATAGTGCATTCTCACACTAGGGCGCGAAATTCACGGATACACTAAATGTACTTATTTGCGCCCACTGATAGACACTAGAGACGAAATTCTACGCTGAAAAGGTCAACAAATAATTTAGGAGTCATGGGAATTATTCTCATTCGTTTGAGTTTGTCATTCTCGATTTGCTCGGGCGACATACTCACACTCATGCCAAATTCCCCTGCTTCGCGCCATTAGTACATAATCTACTATTTCTAAGTAAGCTTTCAATAAACATATATACTGTAATTCAAAGATTATCACTACATATACATACGCTAACGACATAATTTTAGATGGATTTGGCCACAAACAGTTTATGATTTAATAAAGATCGCATATATGTTTTCCAACGAAATACTTGTATATATCTATAAATCAATAAAAAGTTTATTTTTCAACACATACTTACTGTTTAAGCATATTTCAAAGATAAAATATAATATTTTAGTTATAACATCTATAACGTCACGAATATGCTGATTTTCCAAAAAAGTTTTTTAATAATGTTTTAATATTTATTTATTACATTTATAAATGTAGACTACAATCTTTAACAAAAAAATACAGAAAGATAAATTTCAATATTCTCAAATTTTATTTTACTCTTTTATACGTTGACCAGCTTTCCATTATTCACAGTTGATAACTACCTTTATAACGTCACATGAATTTGATTTTGCTGTTTCAAATGCTTTTAGAGTTTCTTCTAATTTAAATCTATGTGTAATAATTGATCGAAGATTTATTTTCTTTTTTGCAACTAATTGCAATGCATCTGAATAGCTGAAAAATAATTATAATTAATTACATACATTTTTACAAAATTTCATGCAAAAACTACGTATGCATATTCATGTAAAAATAAATAAGACTATATGTACTAAATTTTAGAAGCACCGCATCGCCCTGCTTGGCGAGTAAAGAACGTAACGTGACGTCTCAAGCGAGCAGGGTGATGCCGTACCCTTTATACTTTGTTTTGCGGGTTGGGTTTCTAACCTCACTTTTTTGGCACATTTCTCATATTATATTAAATTAGAAGTAAATATGATATATGAGGGATTCATTTTTTAAGTACTTTTTACATACATTCCATCTGTAAAAAATTTCGTGGTGAAAAATGCTTTCGTATACGAAATTAGTGACACCAAAATTAATTATAAATTTTTTTCCTTCAGCCTGCAGAAAATTTCTGGGGGCGCTACTGCGCTCTGCTTCAGATGAGGAGAGAGAGCGCGCTAAGGCGTTGTCATGTTTAATATTTAAAAAAACCCGTGTTGCGTATGATCATGATAGTGTGCACACAGCTGATTCCCTGTAGTCTCGTCTCATGGTTTGAATTTATATATATATTCAGCAAAAAAGGCTACGCCGAGATTCGCACACGCACACACGCACACACAACAAGTCAGCGCGCGTGCACGTAATAGCTATAACAGTATATAGGTATAACGACTAGTTGTCTCCGACTCTGACGCGATGAATTTATATAAATATCTATATGGTCAAGTCTCTCACAAATCGAGAGGTCAAAAAATAGATTTTCTTGATATTTCAGAAAATTTTCTGCTTCTCATTCTGGATATCCCTGAAGTTTTTAGATTTTTTTACCCACAGTTTTGGAGATAAAAGAGGTCAAAAATTGAATTTTAATGATTTTTTGCATTTTTACAGATTTTTATTAATTTATAACTCCTCAGGGAAGCATTTTTCACGACAGCAACAAGAATATTTTTTTTTTTTTGTAAAATGCTCTCAGTTTTTCAATAAAAATACTTTTAACCCTTTGCGGCGCGGTAGTAAGTATACTTACTACCCGTCCTAAATCGGGATTTTGTGTATATACCGCTAAAAATTAAAGTTTTATATGGGGTTTTTTACTTTTGTAGCTGCCTGAGGTCAATAAATATATACCAATACAAAATTATACTTTTGTATTGCCATTTTTTTATAATAAATAAAAAAGACAAGAAAATCGCAATTTTTTTATAAAAAAATCGGCTTTGGAATTACTGTTATACTTAGAATCATCAAAATGTATTTCTAAGGGGTTTTCGGGGTCGGAGATTACGAATCTGAAGTTAGAATTGCAAAATTCAAGATGGCGGATCCAATATGGCGACTATTTTGGGTGAAATTCGTGGTTCTTTTGCCGGTTAGGATAAAACTTTGTATATATGGGTTCCGGGGTCGGAGATTACGGTACTGATGTCAGACTTGCAAGATTCAAAATGGCGGATCCCATATGCGACTATTTTCGATTAAATTCGTGTTTTCATTGCCGGTTAGGATAAAACTTTGTATATAGGGGTTTTCGGGGTCGGAGATTAGGATTCTGATGTCAGAATTGCAAAATTCAATATGGCGGATCCAATATGGCGACCCCATTTTCGGGATAAAATATTTTTTTACTATATATTATTTTATCAAAATTGTCACCCAGGGCTTTTCAGGGTTGCAGATTACGAACCTGAAGTTAGAAATTCAAAATCTGCAAATCTAAGATGGCGGACAATATGATGGATCTATTTTCGGAATAAAATATTTTTTACTGTATTTTTTGTTTAAAAATTAACATCTAAAAACGTTTGCAGTCGCTTATTCAGTCAGAAATTGAAAATATCAAATCCCAAGATGTTGGATTTATTTTAGAAATAAAATGTTTTTTCAGCTTAAATTGCTTACACCATTTTATGTTAAAATTCTTGTTTGGGGATTTTCGGGTTCGCCAATTATATATCGAAAGTTAAAAATTGAATATAATTTATTATTATCTTCAAATTCTTTTTTCCCATTCTCATAGATTAGTTTCAAAATTATTTTAATTTTTTCCATCTCAACATAATTTTTGTAAAGATCAGGAAAATTATTCACTGAATTGACCTATTATAATGCGACATATAATCTTACAAGTAGAAAATCACTTTATTGGAGCCATCGGAATCTTTACCTATTGAGCATTCTAGAACATATAGACGTAAAATATTTATTGAATTCTACGCTAAAACTTTTGTATAACTAAATATAACTTCAAATATGAGGAGAAAACGTAGAGATGTTGTGACAGATATTTCTGGTGATTCTGAGTCTATTGATGGATTTTGTGATTCTGATATGGAAGATAATGAAGGTGAAGAAGTAGTAGAAGAAGAGGAAGAAGAAGGTGAAGATGATGAAGAAGAAGAGGAAGAAGAAGGTGAAGAAGATGAAGAAGAAGAGGATGAAATAATAGAAGTACAAGAACGTGATGCAAAAAGTAATGAAATATGGGTAAAAAAAAGAAGATCAAAAGATGACGCACCTTGCTTCCAAGTAAATACCAATCCATTGATGAATCAATGATTCAATTTAAAGGTCGCAGTAGCTTGAAATAGTACATGCCTATGAAACCAATCAAACGTGGATACAAATGTTGAGTTCGTGCAAATGAATTTGGATACATGAATGAATTCCAGATATACACTGGTAAAAGTGATAGTGCTGAAAAAGGGCTTGGTTCACAAGTTGTGAAGGATCTCACGCGTGAGCTAGTCGGTAAAAGTCATCATGTGTTTTTTGACAATTATTTTAGTAGTGTCAACCTTATGACTGATTTGACAAAAGACGAGATATTTGCTTGCGCGACCGTTCGTAAAGATAGAACTAGACTGCCTACGAGTGATATACCTGATAAAAATATGAAACATGGTGATTATGAATATAAAACTTCCAATACAGGTGTTCGATGGATCAAATGGATGTATAAGAAGCCAGTTCATTTTTTGTCTAACTATCATAACCCTTGTGAAGTTACTACAGTCACACGTAAACAAAAGGATGGTTCATTGAAAGATGTATGTTGTCCTGCAATGTGTGCAGACTACAATAAGTACATGGGTTGTCGATAAATCAGATCAATTGATATCTACATACAAGATCGACCGTAAGTCAAATAAATCGTGGCAAAGAATATTTTGGCACTTTGTAGACGCTGCTGTTGTAAATTCATTCATTTTGTACAGCGCAAAAGATTTTCATCATCGCATGAGTTCTAAACAGTTTCGACTTGCGTTAGTAGGACAATTAACTGCAAGTAAATTACCGACTCCAAAAGATAGAAAACGTTCAGCAACGGTTGTTGGTAAAAGTAAACCATAAGTATCTATTGAAAAAAGACATTCTGGAGATCAATTGCTTTACGTTGAATGCTTTGTGGTAATGTACAGGTAATAATTATCAATAATCATAACATAAAATTTTACAACTTTATCGACTAATAATCCATTATTAGAATAATTAGAAAATCGTAGTACAGAAATTGGAGAGGGTCCATAAAAGAATACTTAGAAAATTGTAGTATAGAAATTGGAAAGGGTCTTTAATAGAATAAATAAAAAATCGTAGTAGAAAAATTAAAAAAGGCCGAGATAGCGAAGAGCGTGTAAATTAAAAAAGGAGACGGTGGAGAGGGCTCTAGCACGGGTGCAGTGTGTACTATTTATAATGAATGTATTTAATTAATTGAATGTAAAACTTTAACTACACTTCATTAACTTATTTTTGGCCTATCATATTTTCGTTTATAATGCATATATTATAAACATCAACGTCAATGATTCATCTACTATTACATAGACCATCAATCTTATAATTAACCACAGTATTATAAATACGCACACCTCTACTATTACTATTATCGTTTATAATACACAAACCATGACAACTATGTAGAAGCTGCTTAATATAGAGGTATAAATATAATTTACATCAACTATTGGAGATTCTACAAAGCACTCGAATAGGCTATCCAAATTTTTTGAAATTTAAGAGAGCTCCTTAAAAGAATTCAATAAAATTTCGAAAACATATTAAATTGATTTTAAAAATCAAACTTCGTCTTTACTATAATTATTAATAAAAAGAAAAATTATCATTTATGTAATATATAAAAATCGTTGAAAATTTTAAACAATTGCTTCAATAATTTGAGAAAATTTTGTTTAGACAGAAATAACGTTAAAAATTATATTTTACTTTGAAACAATTACAATTA
>JAWWEQ010051269.1:0-10374 GCA_035583055.1 Torymus tubicola | reverse complement strand
ATTTCAAGTCAATAAATTAAAAATTTATTTAGAAAAAAAATAAAGAAGTTTAAACCATATTTTCTTTAATAACAAATAACAGACTAAAGATAATTAAACTTAAAAAAAAGAAATTATAGGTAATCTGCCGACCTTTAAATAAAAATTGATTAAATTAAGTAATATGTACCGTAACATATTTAAAAATCAAAAAACGAAAAATTCAAAATCATTCTTTGGTTATAAAACAAAAGAAAAACGAAAAAATGAAAAAATAGGTTATGCTATCTCTATTCTCCTTCAAAACGAAGAGAATAAGCTTTACCCGATGTAAATCGGTCAATTTGTTCAAAAGCTATAGCCGGTACACATACACACACATACACACACACACATACAGGCACGAAAATTTCTTTGCTCAAAAACGCCGGATTTTCATGCCAAAAGTCTTAAAACATGCTTTTAAACATTTTTTGTTTCAAAAATTTTTTTCACCATTACAAAGCTTCCTTTTTGAGGATGCAAAAAAAGTAGTCGATAACTATATTTCGTCACAAGTTATTAATAAAAACGTAATATTTTGTAAATAGGTTATATTTCAAATTAAAAAAAAAATATGAACATGCATATTTTTTTGATTATAAAGGATATTGAGTACTATAACTTACTAAATTTTTAGCTTTTTCTATTTATTATTTTTGGAGAAAAAAAATAATTTATAAAAAAAGTGATTATTTTTGTCGTTGTATAACCAGAGTAAAATTGACTTAATCACTTCGAAATTATTTATAGCGGTAGATTTGGTATACGAATCGAGACAGTTCTTTGGGTAAAATGATTGATCCATATATTTCGGAGATATTTGAGGATAAAATTTTGTTTACTTTTATTTAAATCGTAATTTATCAAGAACTGCTCTATGTATCTGAATAGGATGTATAGCATTCGAAAGAGAATTAAATTACCTATGTTCTCTAAAAAAAATTAATTTTCTAGCTGTTGAGAAATTTATAGAGATGATCTAGTGCGTGAGACTACTTTGTCGAGACTGTAGGCTGTAGCAGTCAGGCGAAAAGTGTCGAGAGTATACATTACGGAATTGTGTAGCGCGACATCTATAATCGTAAGAACGATAGATACGCGTAAGAGGGAGCTCGTAAAAGGAAATAAGTTGCAAATTGTATATATACTAACACTCCCTCTTAATTCAAACTTTAATTTACGTTAAAACTATCAGGTTCCGCGATACACTTGTTGTGTTTAGCCACAGGCAGTAGCTTCGTCAGTACATCGGCGCTCATTTCTTCGGTGGGAAGGTACTCCAGATGGATAGGATGACGTTGAATCGCTTCCCTAATGAAATGAAACCTTATGTCTATGTGTTTAGACCTGGAGTGGTAGACAGGATTCTTGGCCAATTTAGTAGCGGACTGATTGTCGTTTAGAAGCAGTACTCTCGCTAGACTCTTGCACTCGAGTTCCCTCGGTAATGTGATGCAGAAAATAGCTTCCTTGGCTGCCTCGGATAAGCACATGTATTCAGCCTTTGTGGACGAGAGTGCCACTGCCTTTCGTTTCCTCGAACATCAGGATACTGCGCCTCCGGATAGGATGAATGAATAACCAGTATACGATTTCCGATCTATCTGCGTCAGCCATTCCAGTCAAAGTTTTGTCATCTGGGCTGTAGACTAGACCCTTTTTCGAAGTTCCACGCAAATAGCGGAGAACCCGCTTAGCCGCCTTCCAATGGCGAATGGCATGTTTGTCATTAAACTGACTTAAGTAATTAACAGCATGGGTCATATCCGGACATATTTCTACACTCAAATACATAACAGCCCTTATAAGCTCTCTGTATGGAACGGAGTCGTCCTGTGCGTCGGGTGCACACGCTTCTAGCTTGATCCCCAACTCCATGGGGGTTCTGACGGGTTTCCACTCTGTCATTCCGAATCTTGATAATATTTTCTTGACAAATCCTTGTTGTGACAGTGTGATTCTGTTGCGTATTTGGTGTATTTCTATTCCGAGGCAGTAGTTGGCGGCTCCCATGTCCTTCACTTGAAACCTGCTCTTGATCCTTTCCTTGATCTCTTTCACTCTGGTGGTGTTTCGTGAGGCTATGAGAATGTCATCGACGTAGAGTAGTAGGTAAGTTGGCTCCCACTCGGTGTTGTCCACATATACGCATGGCTCTGAGTGAGTGGGGATCAATCCGATTTCTCTCAACGTACTGTCGATTTTTGTGTGCCCTGCCTGGCGTAGGCCGTAAATCGCTTTTCGAAGCTTACATACCATGTTTCCATTTTGGAGCAAATTTAACATGTTCTTCGCCTTGGATGACGCTCTCGTTGCGTGCCATCTCCGTTAGACATTTTGGAAAAAGATCCGACGGCTTCATATAGACCTCGGTATCTATATTTCCATTTAGGTAGACCGTGTCGATGTCGAGCTGTGAAATCCGTAGACCGAACTAGGTGAAGATAGCGACCAGCATGCCCAGTGATTCCATCCTGGCTACAGACGCAAAGGTCTCTTCAAAATCAATCCCTGGGCGCTAGGAGAAACCTTATGCCACAACTCTAGCCTTTCGTCGAAGTAAGGTTCCGTATTGCGCAGAACTTAGGTTTCTCGGTTAGCTCCCAAGTGTCGTTTCGGATTAAGCTCTTTATTCCCTCATGGATTTCTCTTGTACACTCTGCTCGATTGTCTCCGCTCAGGGCTTCTTTTAAGGAGATTTCGCAAAAAGGTTCCTCATCGTCCGAAGTGGCCCTCAACTCTCGACATTCAAACCCTAAGAACGGAAATCCGGGCCATTCTGACCTGGTCAGAGTTTGTCGCTCTGATTTGAACGAGTCGAATGTCATGGGATCTGTTTGAGCTATAGGCCCGGCATCATTGCGCTCGATGGTGTATTGCATGTTAACTGCCCTCGCCTAATCAATAATCACGTCTTGCACTTCATGAGCTTCGCTTGGTTTGTTAGCAATCTCGATCGTCTCGTCCGGTTCGTAAAAGCTTTCGTAAAAGCTGCAATTATTAAATGCGCTTAAAAATTTTACGTCTCTGGATACTCAAACCTTTTTCTCGCTAGAAATTCATACGCGAAATGCCTTCAAGTTCTCAGAATAACCGACGAATATCCCTTGAATACCTGACGGGTTGAATTTACCTCTTGTCAGAGTTTTATTCAATATGTATACCTTGCTTCCAAAAATCTGCAAGTGAAAAATGTCCTACCGCCTCCTAAACCAAGCCTCATAGGGTGTTCCGTGTTGAAGTGAGCTAGTGGCACATCTATTTCTAATATGATTCGCTGTTGCGATCGCCTCGGCCGAAAAAGATGGAGCTAACCTACAAGTGTGCGGTTTCTCCTCTCGGCTACGCTGTTTTGTTGAGGCATGTGCGGTATGGTGAGCCTGTGCTGTATCCCGGAAGACTTTAGTAGGGCGTTCATTCTTTCGTTGCAAAACTCGCGGCCATTGTCGGACTATATTGCTTTTATCTTGCGTCCGGATTGATCCGGATGATTAGAACCCTGCGAGGTGATTTTCAGATCATCGCCCTCCTTCATTTTGTGCTGTGTGAGTCGTTTCAGGAGGTTTGCCTCTCGTGCACGTCCCTTAGATGCATACACGGATTCTAGCTTAATCCATACTTCACGAGACGTTGTGCATCCTCGAGTGGAATGTAGCTCTGATGACTTGATTGCAAAAATAATGTCGGCCTTTGCCTTTTGATCCACTTTTATCCAGGCCTTCTGCGGGAGCTGCTGGTTGTGGATTTTCCCCTGATACGTAGGACCAGTGATCATTCTTTACGAGTAGAACTACGGCTTGTATTCGCTAAGTGTCATAGTTTTCGCGGGATAGCAGTTCGAGGCGCATCGCGTGGGTTGCATGTTCGGCCATTCTTCGCGTCGTATATAGGTTATCGTCTCCGTCTGACTTTTTGCACTTACGACCGGTTTTGTGTAACTTGTTCGCGTTTGCCCTTCGTGCTCTCTAGGCCTATAACCTGTTGAGAGGGGCTTAACAAATAAAAACAAAACGAACTAATATAAAGTTAATACGTAAATTTATTGAGGTGATCTAGTGCGTGAGACTACCTTGTCGAGACTGTAGGCTGTATGAGTCAGGGGAAAGGGGTCGAGAGTATACATTATGGAATTGTACAGCGCGACATCTGTAATCGAAATAATGATAGGTACGCGTAAGACGGAGCTCGTGAAAGGAAATAAGTTGCAAATTGTATATATACTAACACTAGCTATTGCGGTTCTTTTGTTATTAATTATAATTGAAAAAATGAAAAATACGAATCTTCTATATTCAACCATTACGATAGCAAAATGGTCTTATTCCTTTCAAAATTTATTTTAGAGGTAAATTATTGATAGTTCTCGGCCGAGTATTCGCGATTGGTTTCCATTGCGAACCCTTATATAAGAATTGAAATCACAAAATAATAAATTACAAATGGAACAGCAATGAATAGTCATAAAACAATTACAAGTTAATACTTTCCATAAAATATTTCTTATTTTATTTCTTGAAAAATTTATTTTTTGAATTTCAATTTAATAAAAGAAATCGATAAATTAGATTGAGGAAGGTAAGTGCCAATGAATTGGCAGAGGTTTTTTTTAATATTATATACCCTTTTTGTTTCTAACACGTTCGTGTAAACTAAAACCTTGTTATATAGTAACACGGTTGAAATTGATTGTACATGAAAATATTAAATGTCAAGTATGGTTTTCTTATATTCTGCAACTACATATATTACATTCAATTTTTCTGTTATGATTGGGCATTTGAATTGGTTTTTGTAGGTCTAACTCGTCAGGAATTGATTGTACATGAAAATGTTAAATGAAAAAAAGTTTTGTTTTATTATTATCTACAACTTTCGTATTTAACATTAAGTTTTATGTAAAATAAAATTCTGTCGAGTTATAGCCGAAAATATTCCATTTTTTACCTTTTTTGACGTTTTTTCGCATTTGTGTTGGTAAATATCGCTTCTAGCAAAAAACTCCCAACAGAAAAGGTGCCTTTAATTAGTTTTAGTAGATAGCCCTGTAGATAGCAGCTTAATATTAATTTTTCTAGACATTATTCTTAAAAATCGTTTTCTTGAGATATTTCTTTCTGCTCGTATTTTAAAATTTTTTCATTAATCTTTCTCATTTTAAGACCACCAGTTACTTATGATTAGGGAAGTATATTTTCCAAAGTTCGTTTAGACAGTGATGCCTGCTAGAGGTGTTTTGTTTCTTTCACTCTCATGCGAATAATATTATATTATGTGAGAGTAATAAAGACAAAACAGCTCTATATGGCATCACTGCGTTTAGATCCATCGAAAATTCGCTGGGATAATCAGGTAACTTGATTACATACGAACATACAGACATACATACATTGTGGAAAATGTCTAAAATGGATGGATAAATTTTTGTTGATCAAAATGCAAAATGCAAAAAGATAATCGTATTAACTACAATTGTACGAGCAAAAGACTAGCACATTTCGGCGAAGACAAGTACATTTATAATATTTGCTTATAGAACATCTGTAATATTTGCTTACAGAAAAGTCTTAATGTGTCTAATTAATATGAATATTCATTCCCATTGATTTTTTAAAACAAGGTTCAAAGTAATAAGTAAAATTATTAATTTATTAAAATATATCATTTCTTCCCTATTCACTTTGAATTCTCTATTTTAAAAAATCTATGGGAATAAATATACAAGTTAATTAATTACATTGAGACTTTTTTGTACAAAAATATTCTTATATACCCTTTGATTCTCATAAATTTTCTAAAATTATATAAGAGCGCGAAATGTGCTAGTCTTCGTGAAAAAGTTGATGTACTAGCCTTCGTAGCGAGCAGTGACTTATTGATGCCTTACATTTTTCTAATTCTCAAAAAATTACAATTAAAAAAAATTTAGTAAAAATCAACGGATGATTTAATACTCCTGAAGAATTAGATATTCTAAAATATTTTTTAAAAATTTTCAGTCTCAAACATCCTTGGTTGGAATAGTTCGACTTTTTTGGGTAACGAACTTAAGTATAAAATTTTAATCTAATATTGCCCTCAACAAGTTTAATAAGTGGTTAAAATTTTAAGTAGATTAATCAAACCCTCTCTAAGCAGTAATCACTTGAAAATATTTAATAAAAATTGTAAAAAAGCTAGCGCCGGATTTATATATTGGTACAATCTCAACTTTTTTCAGAGCGTTTGGCTAGACGGCTAGATTTACCAAGCATGTATTGAATACATGTTTCAAAGGTTGGCAATAAAGTTAAAAATCATCTTTAAAGTTTTCGCATTTGTTCTATGAACGCCTTCATTTTTTAGCTTTAAATTTTTTATGATGCTTATAATTTCATTTGTGCTAGTTGGCCTAAAAAATAGAACTTGCATTCATATCTGAAATTTTTAAAAATAATCAGAAGTTTGTTTAATTTATTCACTTATTTTTCGACCAATTTCGCTGTAACGATGTACTTTTTCGCGTCCCTAGTACAACACCACAACTTATTTATTGGGCAGGATCCGGAAGCTGATTGCTCCGACCGCCACGAAGTCGGTGGGAGGCCGACTCCTACGCTGAGGAAGATGGGGAAAGAGTTCATACACACAATTACACTCATGAATTCACCATCACTGTTGTACTATTTACTCATTTTCAATATCACATAAACTCCCGAAAATTATCAAACGTGTGGCTAGTTGATAGTGGCCGCTGGTAGTGCCGATGTTGAACGCGAGGCGATGCTGGGACGAGATTCTGCTTTTCTTTCTTGCTCTCATGAGCCACTCTCGCTACAGCTCGGCCAGCTGGCCGGAACTGGCGAGCGTCACACGCAAACTCGACTCACTATCTTACTCTGACTTTGACACTCAACTCTACTGAACCTCGGCTCTGATTCAACTGACTGCGGCGTTCCCTCGCGCCGCTGTGTGAGATACGATCTTGGAGTAAAGAGGGAGGAACTCCTCGATCACTACAAAAGACGTCTACGTTGGCTTCATCCTAACACCCGTAGACAATACTTTGCAGACATTATAATGTATAAGGCATTACGTATTCGTGAACCAAGTTATCTCGTAGCCTTCTTTGAGAAGCATAAGTCTCGGCCGATCAGTAGGAGCATACAGCCGGAGCTCAAAACTTCAGTTGCCAACTACGCAATGACTGACAGAGCGTTCCAAATCTGGGGCGCTCATTTTTGAAAGATATTTAACTAGTTTCTAATTGTTAATAATAATAATTTATTATTCGAAAATCCGCGTATGATGGGAGTATTAAAAAAATTGGTATCTTTGATTTAGAAAATGAGATACGCAATCCACTATCTACATAAACGTTTGTATTATTTAGTATACAATTACTTTTACTGCGAAAGAAAATAAAGCTTATCTCTCTCTCTCGTCACTACGGCGCTTTCCTAGGTAGTTTGTAATTTTTCTTTAACCAATTTGTTGAAACAAAAAAATATCTAAAATTATTCACTAAAAAAATATTAATTTAAATATGTTTTGTTGAATAACTGTTTTTTTTTATAAAATAGACTTTTTCATTTTTATACTTATTCAAGTTTACAGGTAGTTTTACAATATTTATAGCTTATCGTGCACTTCAAATTATTTGTTATGGTAATTATTATCAAGAAAGTGATAATAAAACTAATTTGATCAATCGCACACGCAACAAACATATGTCTATATACCCTTCGAAAAACTGAATTTGAAATTTTGAAATTTTTTTTCTTCAATTATTAAACGCGTAATAATTATCCGTATTATAAATAAAAAATTTCACAGAACAAAAATTATCTCTCAATCTTAAAATTTACACCCGTAATTGAAACTGAAATCTAGCGAATAATTTTCTCCCTATCACACGCCAATTTATACCAAGCTTCACAAATAATCCCCGACTTTTCAACCTACCTGTTATGCCTAAGATGGCTCTTGACTAACAAGGAGATTATCTCACAAGGGAGCTACTCGAACTGAGAAATTCAAAAAATTTCCAAAACTATATTAAATAGTAGTCGCCAATGTAACTTTCACGAAATTATTTTTCTTATCGGCAGTGAAGCCCTTTATAAGGGTTAAAATCACATATAAAGTTTAGACTCAAAAAAAGTTTTTTCAGCATATCTCGATTTTTACTGAATTTTTTTCAATAAAAAAATTTTGAAAAGTTTCTAATAAAAAATACAAGAAATTCATAGTAGTTTGAATACTAGGGGTTGCATCCCTTATTTTTTAGACGGAGAAATTGTGTTTTTTCAAGTATAATTATATCATCAAAATTTAGAAAATAATAAAAAAAATGTATTAAATATTATTTTTCCTAATTGCGCAAACAAATAAATGAGTTACGTATTGCACATTTCTTTTTGACGCAATTCTTAAGTGAGTAAACTATCCCTAATATTGATAAATTAGCTATATTGTTTCAGCGATTAGTGTTTTCTTTAAAATTTACATAATTGGGTTCTTGAGGTTGTTGATCACAAATCTGTCATTAGATTTGAGAAATTCAATATGGTATTTTCTATTTGGCAGAAATAATTTCGAGAAATATTTTTAATTTTACGATTAATATCAAGTATATCAAGTTTTTCTCTCTTTTATTGAAAGATAAGCAAGAGGCCGGTTAGTGTACAAAATAATTTACGTTAGTCAACGTTCTCCATGCTCAAGTTATACGAATAAATTAATATTCTATCTAAACAATTTTTATTGATACTAATTAAAATATATGTGTTTAGAGTTACTTGCATCGTACTTGTCTATCATAGGTATCACACATTTTATTACAATAGAATGGATTTCCATATGATTTATAAGGTGAACGTTACAACAATATTCGCGACAAAATATATAGAAGAAAATGTTTTTCTTTGACCTGATTCTTCAAAATATTTCTAATTGAATGAATTTATAGATATATCATTAGAAAATTCATATAAAATACAGGATTAAAAAATATGAAAGTAGTCAAAATATAATGAATAATTTTGAATAATTCTCTTTTATTACTATTTCTTTTTTTTTATAATAGTAAAAATTAAATTCTGATATAAGTTATGTAAGCATTATATTTTTATAATTATTATCACCTTTGACATATGACTTGTTATTTAACCCTTTGACGAATGAATTGCAAAATTTTTCATTTAAAAAGTAAAAAGTATTCTTATCTATGGAACAAAAATAAAGCTTTATTTTTAATAATGTGTTGCAAATATTTAATGCTAATAAAATAGTATAACTTGTTGATAACATACTACAAATTACTAGCAGACTAACAAGCAAAAGCTAATTGCCACACTCTTATTGTTAAAAAAAAAATGAAATAGAACGTTTTTACTGAAAATTGTAGGTGATCGAATACATTTTACACTTACTTTGCCTTCTATTTATACATTTCTATATTGTTATGGATTTCAAAAACTCTATAAATAACTAAAACTTTTGCAGCTTCACAGTCATATTCAGCGTATCTAAAGGAAGAAAAGAAAGATTTTCCAAAAAAATTAATTTGGTGAATGCGATGAATGTTCTATTTATTTTAAACAGTATGTTTCAAGATCAAGAAAAAAGATTACCCGTAAATGACGCTGAAAGAAATGTCGCTAATATAGTATATAATATTATAGTATCTAGTATGAACTATCAAAATATTTACGAAGAAACTGAAGAATCAATATATTCCGATGATACCTACGAACCCTAAGATGATATACCTACAGATGATTTACACGAAGATATCAATGTGGAAGATATTGTAACATCCGAAACTAACGATCAAAATCAATGCAGCAAACCAGAGTTTATTAGTTATGACTACAAAAAGAAAGCTGTAGAGTATTGTTTAGGTGGCAAAAACAAGAAAAAATTTACATCAGTTCAAAATCTATTCAAAAAGTTAAAAACAGAAAGTAAACTGGATAGAGATCAAGTGCAAACGGGAGGAAGTAGGATTGACAAATTGAAACAAATTGAGGAACACTGTTTGGAAAAATTTAACGTCGCCAGATCGAAGAGAATACCTATTCATGATATTGATATAAGGCGTAAGGCAAAAGAAAAAGCATGAGAGATAAACTTCGAACAATTTAATTTCGCAATAAAGTAAAAAATGCAATAAAAAAATATGGTAAAAAACGTGTTAATAACTCTGACCAAAATGGTTTTAAATACAAAATACGAGTTCTTCTCGCGTAATCATAGCGTACAGACGTGTTTACGTTCAGCTACCGTTTAATCTACCGATTTGAACCGAGTGTGTACAGTGTAGGAATAATTCTTTTTTGTTTTATACCGGATATTTCGCTATTGGTGTTGATT
>JAWWEQ010051268.1:0-10375 GCA_035583055.1 Torymus tubicola | reverse complement strand
ATTTTAAAAGAAAAAAAATTTTGACCTCTCGATTCACCTGAGAACTGCCCATATATATATATATATATATATATATAATATGCATCTTATTGCGGCAGGTGCAAAAAAGGGGGATTGATTAAGCTGATAAATCAGCTGATATTTTTTACTAAGCGACATGTGCATATATGCATCTTATATTATCACTATCTATATACTCTTAAACTCTTAAAAATTCGGGAATTTCTCTAAAATTACTTTTAAAAAAAATAGTAAAAATATTGGCGAGTAAGTATATCCGTTTCTCTCTCTCCCTGTCTCTCTCTCTTTTATTTTTAAACGTTTATTAAAGATAAGAAAGTTATGAAATCAATCAACAAATTGTCTAGTATATAAAAATCAGTCAAATTTTTGCTGATTTGTTCTAAATACGCATACTTCCGGGCGCGTTGTTTTGTAGTTTGTAGTTAAACAATCAGAATGTTTATTCAATTTTTAGTAATTTTCACTATTAAAATTCATAATTTTTTTTATTATACTTATAGAATCCGTAAAAATCTCGAAACGATATTTGTTTAAAACAATATTTTCAATTTCCAAAGGAAATAAATTTCTTTTATATATTTTCTTTTATCGTGCGAAAATTTGACTGATTTTTACATACTAGACAATTTGTTGATTGATTTCATAACTTTCTTATCTTTAATAAACGTTTAAAAATAAAAGAGAGAGAGAGAGGCAGAGGGAGAGAGAGAACCGGATATACTTACTCGCCAATATTTTTACTTTTTTTTTTTAAAAGTAATTTTAGAGAGATTCTAAACAGTAGACACATATTCTTTCAAATTCAATACAGTAATTTGTCAAATCACAGAGTAATTATTTCTCACATAAGGATCCATTAAAGATTTTTTAATCACCAAAAAACAAAAGTTAATTTGAAATTTTGTATGCTCTTTTAAAAACACAATAGACAGTGATCAAATTTTAAAAGAATAGTCACATCACGTATCTAGAAACCAGTGTGCTATTTCCATTTATATCATACTGAAGAATCACTTTTCCCTTTAGCCATCCAGTTTAATGTTTCTTTAATTCACACGTAAAATCACCTGTGTAACATAAAAATAGATTCAAGATTTCTTATTATAACACGTCTTAGTACTTAAGCTCCAGAACTGCATTTTAAAATTCACATAAATAATTGACCTTTTGATGTTGATATCGACCGTCACCCTAGTCAGGTCTTAAATTCACAGTTTACTTTTTCTGATGTTATATTCTTCTTTAACCCACTTTTTATTTCTGCATATACTAAACCCGCTTTAGACTAAGTAATATTTGACTCTATTGACTTCTGATCTTGTATTTTTCCGATGACTCAGGACTAAAACTTACTTTTTCTGTCAGACCAATCACTTTCATTATTTTGTATCAGACAATCTTCAGAAGTTTTTATTGGTTTTTTTAAATTTCTGGTTCAATGTTTTTGTGTAACTCCTCAACATTAGATTTTCATTTTCTGAAAGTATCAGTTTCTACAAGATCAAATAAGATATTTATTACTTTTCTAAACTTGACTTTTATGATTTAAAAGTTATCTCATAAATAGCATCCATTAGTTGTTCTTCCGATTTCTTTTCAGTCATTTATTTCAAAACCAACAATATCTGTGTTAGATACAATCGTAGTTTGAGAGTCTATTACAACTTCAAGATTCTTTGTTGAATTTATCTTCAATCTGTTTATCAAATGCAATCATTTTCTGATACTTGATCATAAGGACACTGACAGTAGCTGTATAAATTATTAGAATGTTCTGCTTTATATAAATATTGAGAATAAATACTTGCTTGATTCAAAAAAACTTTTTTTTTCATTTTCAATATTATTTTGTGAATCACTTATTTCACCACTGCTTTATTCACCTAATCACTTTCAGAAGCAGAGATACGAGTATTTTGTTTTCATTATTTTCTTGTTTTCAAATATTTTTATCTGAATCACTTTACTCGCCACTGCTTTGTTTATCTCTAAATCAGTTTTAGAAGCAGTAAATACTATTTTTTCATTATTTTCTTCATTTTGCTTGTAGAAGGTATTAGTATTGTTTCGTTCACTAACTTATGAATACTTCTCCATTTCAATATTTCTTATTTATGATTCTTAGTGTTTTCAGTACAATCCTCATAAAAACATTTTGTAGAAACTTACAGGTTTTTGTAAAATAGTCTGCCATGATAACCTTCATCATCTCAATTGCAAAATGCCATGGGACTTCAAGAATATAACCTCAAGAACTCTACGAACAAATTCAATCAAAGTGGCTCTATGTTCTTCCTATACTTGCATATTTTGATTTTCAAAAGTCTTTCTTTTATTAAAAATATCAAGTGTTGTTTAAGCAAAATATTGTTTAATATTTTTTTTTTAAATCTATAACGAGGTTGGAGGATAAAATACGGAGAAAATAAGCATTTCAGTTCTTCGTATTCTATCGAACCTTTTTGGTTCTCGTTCCTGCGAATTCGTGCATCTCGAGCGTTTGTTGACATCGCTCGGACAACGTATTCAGGAGCTACGCGCAAGGAGAGTGCCACTTCTTCGTTGTATAAACGCTTTCGATTCGATTTTGAATCAGATTCTTTCGAGCCGTCTAATCGCGCGCGCGATCTTCTTATATTCGGATAGTCCAGTGATCGACGCTATCCCCGGATCCAGCCTCGTCGTCGTCCCTGCTAGGGAAGTATTCCGGAATGGGTCAGGCCTGCTGTTGTCGCGACTGAGAAGGATGCTTCCCGTCAACAGCCTGCACTTGGTCATCGGTAAAGCAACCTGTAAACGACTCCGTGAGTACACCGTTTTATCTGATATTAGCTGGGCTGGCGCAGCGTTTCTGGTCCCAATGTTCTTGTATTATCGGCTCGTAATCTCGAGCGTCCACTGTTGCCTTTACCGGCCCAACGGAAAATAATTATATTGATCCGCCCGCGCCGAGCGGAGGATCTCGACCTCTTGTCTGCGCGCAACGCGACGCGCACCTTATGTATGTTGACGTTCAGAGTATACTGTGTTGTTGCTCTATACACCGAGACTATTCTTTATTTCAATATCTTCTCCTAACCTTGTCCCGGATGCCGACGCCTCCGCGAGTTCGTCGTCTGCAGTAACGAACATTGCTGAGCGGCCGGCCTCGCGAGTAGCTAGCTATATACTTCACGCAATAAAGTTGAGTTTGCAATGCAAACTCAACATCTGTCAATGGTATTTCGGTTTGCAGCATCCCCGGGAAGTCATTTTAGACTGACTCTTGGGGCACCGTGTACTAGGGTACGAGCAGCCGGAAATATAGCGAATAGTTATTTATAAAACTATTACAAATCAGTCTTTTTAAAGACTATCTTAATTTCATATTTTTTAAGTATTTTTTAAAAACTTTGATTTTTAATAGTTTACAACTATTATTGTTATTATTTTTTTGATTGATAATAATATTTATATTGATAATTATAGTGAGTAAATTGTGTTGTGTTTTATATATATGGTATAAAATATACTGTATATATATATAGTAGTTATGATATAAATAGTATTAGATAGTTATGGCAAGAAAAAAAAAATCAAAACAGAGTACCTGGTGTTCCGGGCAAAAAATATCAATGGCGAAGAACTCCAAAAGGGAAAAAGAAGTTTTATGGGTATAAACAAACCAGAGAAGACCAACCACCGCCAAAAGTATTCAAAAGCTCCTCCAGTAGAAAAGTGAAAGATGTTGAAATTAAAACAAGTGCAACAAGTAATAGAATAATTTATGTTAGTATTTTATTCAGTACATTGGAGGAAGTTGTATGCTGCAATGCCTGTCATGGGAAACTCAAATTTTCTGAAGTTGATACGAAAGGAATTGGTTTCAAATTGCAATAATATGCAAAGACTGCCAAAAAAATACAACAGTTAATTCATGTCATGGTGTGTAATTCCAAGCAAATGCCTATGAAATCAATAGGAGATCTGTATAAGGAAGGGAAGATAATTCTGATACATATTTATAGAGAATGAGTGGAGCAGATTTTGGAAATAGACCTCCAATTAATTGGTATGTTTGGAAATATGTGAAAAAATTAGAAAAATTATTAGTAAATGATATACATTATGCATATTAATGGAAAAATTAAACTTTTTCAATATCTGCTTCACTTAATCTGTGTAAATATATATAAACAAGATGTTCTTCACTTTCTGATTCATTTGGTCAAAGTGTTCCAGAAGTCAAAAGAATATCGTGGCAACAGTGAACTCTGTATATGCCAAATGATCTTCCCTTGCAAACAACAGTGTCAAATTCTTATGAAAATTGCGGAGTTCACATATACTCGTGGGCATGTATAATTTTTATTAGTCAGACATACGCTTTTTATAAACGTGATTTGAACAACATACGAAACAATTTAGTGTGAACTGTTTATACATTTTACGATAAAAAATACAATGAAAAAGCACATTTAAGAGGAACTACAAACATTTACAATTTGACTTTGGATACCGCCATTGAATTTTGTGCATCGCTGCATTTCATATTACCATAAAAATTTCACCTGTAATGTACTATATTTTCAGTATTCTACTTACAAACACTTTTTTACAGTATTATTTATTATAATTCAATTAGTATATAATTAGAAAAAGAAAACAAAAAAAAAGATAGGACCGGACAATCTGACAAAAGTAATTCATGTCAAGCAATACACGAGATCGCTCTACTAATATTTTGTATATTGTAACGTGCGGTCGAAATATCTCTACTCTATCTATTGTTTTAATCATCCTAAAATAATCGTAGGCGTAACTTAAGTACTTCCTCATGAGCAAAAGTTGGTTTCGAGTCGACTTGTATTAAAAAAATTTCAGTAACTTTTTATATAAAGCCACTCAAAACGAGATACTAAAAAGTAACGGGAAAATCGAGCACCGTGGGTCTTACCGTACTTATTTATCATCCAAAAATATTTTTACGTGAAGTTTAAATACTCTCTAATATGTCCGAGTTCGTTTGCAGTTGTCACACGCCTTCCAAGAATTGTATTAGATATTTTGAAGATACGACTCGTGTGGTGCCCGAAAAAGAGAGAAAACCAAGCACCACAGCCTTAGCGGGTCTTATCAACAGAAAACTTTTTCTCGTACAGTAAAATTAATCTTTAATCCGTAAGATTTGGTTTGAAGTCGACTCACGGATTCAAAAAATTGAAGTAAATATGCTGAAGGTATGAGTCGTACCGTGGTGTTGGTAAAACGAAGGAGAATCGCACACCACTGTTTTAGACGGGATGTCTCATTATTAAAAAATATTTTTTCGTGAAGTAAAAACCGTCCCTATTAGATAGAAATTTGTTTGAATCAAACACCCGAATTTCGAAAATTACAAAATATATCGTAACGATATGATTCGTAGCGACCCGCTGGAAAATTGTAAGAAAATCGGGCACCGGAGGTTTTGTCGTTTTTTTTTATTATAGAAACATATTTATGTATAGACTAAAACATTTCCTAATTAATAGCTAGAGTTCATATGGAGGTAGCACATCCGTCTAAATATTGCAGGAAAAATTTTAGGGTAACATAACTCATACGATGGCTCTGGGAATATATCGGAAAATTACTTTACTTAGTCTAACTTTGCAAACTCTGAGATATGAGGAAAGCAGCTCTCTATTTGATTGATCTAAACAAAGTAATTTAAATCCATTTTTATGCAATTTTGTAAATTTTTGTGGTCGAGGTTCCATGCGTCTCTATTCGGCCCTGAAAGCGGCTCTTCCAAGGCAGCTAAATTCAGCTTTAGTTTTCTAGGTAATAACTAGTGATACCTGTTGAGTTTTCCCTTTTTTCAGAGTCGTGTTGAGTTTTGGTTGTGTAATAGCAGAAGTGCACAACGACAGCCAAAGGAGCGAGGGAAACCAACAGTACCAAATCAGGATGAGAGAGCTTTGCAGTAATCGGGACATAAGTCGTCGCCGTAAAAGAGAAACTGGCGATCGTGATGAGCAACCGCGACCAGGTATATGACACTGAGGAGGAGAATGCACTACATAAACAAGAGAACACGCAAGCAAGAGATGTTCTACCAACGCTTATCGAAATGGCGAAGGGAACAAGCATAAATAGATAATACACCGAGAATACAGCGGCGTAGGCCACCACGGATTTTCCAGGAGGTCGAGCATCTTCAACACTACTGAATACGGAAGCGATCCCTAGGATCACCGTCACGGCAGACCGGAACACCAATTCGAGAAATAGGGATAATCTGGGGTCACGGAACTCGATAGATGATCAATATCTGCTACTACTATAACCAATATAAATCAACCGTTAGATTAGACTGACTAGCGGAAACGCTAAAGACATATGCGCACCAGGATACACCTCCAACAGTCGAACACCAGAATACGAATCGTATCATGATCGAACAAAATCGCGACAAACCGAGGCATGAATTCCAATTCGCGAGTCAGGCGGAGAGATTTGAACTAGATGAAAAATATAAGCTGAGGGCAGGAGGATTCGCAAGGGTAAACAAACAGCTTATCACTCGCTCTACCCCTCGACGGCGTCGGAAAATATTACTACCGAGAATTCAGGTTCTGATTCAGATGTAGGTGATTTACCGCCTATTTCATCGAACCGATTGAGAGCGGATTTCTAGAACTTGAGCTTGCAGAGCGATGATTCGAGGGATAGAGCCGTTATCTTTTCAATACGGCGAAGTCGTGATGAAGATTCACAAAACAGGCAGTCAAGATCGCGACGAGAAGTCGGTTTGATGATTCACCAGCATATCGAGACACCAACCTTCATAAAATCAAGACGTTAAAGAGCTGGGAGTTGGGTTGGGTTGTGATACTCAGGAGATGGTAAAGATTCTCCGGAGCAATTCCTATCGCGACTTAAGGCGTGCAAACGAGCAACGGAATACCCTGACCAAGAAAGCCAGAGACTGTTAGGATGTGTACCAAGAGGACATGGAGTCACGGGATTTCTGGACATACGTGTAAGCTTTCAAGAGGCAGTTCATAGGAGAGCTGCAGGGGGGTGGGATTAGTGCGAATAGTAGCTAATCAGAGAGAGAGAGAGAGAGAGAGAGAGAGAGAGAGAGAAACGAGAAGAAGACGAGAAAGGGACAAGCAAGAGGAAATGTACATGAACTGGTGGCGCTAAATAACACCACGTTACCAGGGCCACATAGCGGGAAGGCGAGAAAGAGCACACCTTTCCGTGAATCAGTTAGTCGGTCATCAAGCAGCAGATTATCCAAAAGGAGCGTGCTACTCGTGTGGACAGAGGATTTATTTTTCTCGCAATTGCTCTACACGAGTACAGCAAACAGGGTTTAATACTCTCAGGGTATCCCCTTAATTATTGAATCGAATGAATGTATTTATTGGCGTGGGTGGGAAGTATGAATATGAGATCGAACAGTATTATTAGTTATAAGTTTTATTTATTTTTATTTATAGTATTATTAGGTATGAGTTTTATTTTTGTACGACCTGGTTAAGCCAGCGATTCTTTTTAAAAAAGTTTTCGAGAAAAATTGTCATTCTCGTGTATTTTCTAGTCAACTATACTCTCTAGTCATGAGTGATATCACTTATATAGTCTTTGACTTACTATTTCAGTATTATTAGTTTTTAGAAACAGACTGTGATATCGAAAATAAAAATAGACTAAGAAACTATAGTTGAATAAGTTAAATTTTATATTATGTTATTTTTATCACTGTATTTTTACACGAAATATTTATATATGTATTATTATGTTTGTAAAGGAACTGATTTACAATAAATAACAATTTATTTATATTATTTAATTATTGAATACGAGTGGTAAATCGTATTTACCACTGAAAATTTTGTATTGAATCGTTACTATTGAATATTTACCATTGAATATTAACCATTGAAAATTTTGTATTGAAAATTTTGTATTGAATATTTACCATTGAACATTTACCATTGAAAATTTACGAGTCAACATTTTCGAGTGAATATTTACAATTGAACATTTACAATTGAACATTTGCTATTGAACATTTACCATTAAACATTTGCCATTGAATGTCTATCATTGAATGTTTAACATTGAATATATACCATTTAATAGAATATATAAAAATTGATTGTTATTTTTTACCTTTGGCTGTTATTGTTGAACATAAAACATTTAATTATTGACATTGACCATTTATTTTGATTGCTAAATATTTACAAAATTGTAATTACATTTTTTATTTATTTTTCATATTTAACGTGGTTTATTATTCATTATTATTTCATTTGAAAAGTCATTATAGTGATTTGAATAATAGTAAAAAATGGAACTTGAAATTATAGATGAGGTAATTAATGAAAATCGTCGTGTCGGTAGACCTAAAATTAGACGTACTTCTGAAAAGGAAAGGAAATTTCGAGAAAGGCAACGGATTTTAGCAAATGAAAGAAAAAGACGATACAGGGAACGTTGCGGTAATAATATCAATGATAACTCAAATAGATAGGAACATCATACTAATCAGATAATTAATAAAAATGGACCTCGAGGTGGAAAGGAGAAGTCAATACAAGGAATGTTACGACAATAATGTTATTAATAATTCGTATACATCAGAATCTCAATCTGATCAGGTAAATTCAAATGAAACAAGTATACAACATAGAAGAAGATGTCGTAATAGAGAGAATGATGATGAGGAAATAGAATTTCAATAACGTCGATGTGAACGAAATGCAGAGAATCAAAGACTTTTTGAATAAAATAGTAATGTTAATGAACATTATTTAGGTCACATGAATGTTTTATGTAATCATTATAATGTTAAACATTTTACTGCAGAAAAAGTTTTCAACAAGGGTAATTCATTTAATGACTGTTGTGGTCATGGGTCTGTTAAATTGGAAGCCATCCCAGATTTTTCAGATAATTTACGTTCATTATATGAAAATAATAATGAAAAAAGTAAAGAATTTTTCGAACGTATTCGGAATTATAATAGTTCATTTTTGTTGGCATCCTTTAATGCCAATGTAGTTAATATGCCTGCAATAGGAAGAACTCCGTATTGTTTCAAAATACAAGGTCAAATTTATTATCAAATAAATGAGGCTTTATGTCCATCGGAAAATAATGATCCTAAATACGGTCAGCATTTTATTGTAGATCTTCACGAAGCTATCGATTATAGAATTACGGCAAACATGGGAATTGACAGAGAAATAATGTATAGTTTAGAACAAATGATAAGACAATCTAATGTATTTGCTAAATCATATGTAATGATGAAGGAAGAAATTGAGCAACAGCGTCTATTATTGGATAATCATACGGAACCTGAATTGCAATTAATTTTTACTTTAAAACCTGTCTATGATCGAAATAGGTATAATTTGCAAAGAACAAATGAGGTTGCTGCGGGTTTTGTTACCACAGCCGATGGTGATATTCCTGAATTATATGTGACAATTCGTAATAAGGCTATGCGTGTATTTCAAGGTTGGCATAAAGATATACCGAAAATAAATAATAGGAAATTCATAGTAAATAATGATAATATACAAGATGAAGAAAGTAATCGTCGTGTAACTAGGGGATCCTATGTAAAATACAGAATAGGCATAAGACCGAATACATTTAATGCATTTTTGTTAGGTCGTAGATTATTTCAGTAATGGATTGTTGATAGTTACGTTAAAATTGAAAGGAATCGTACTGAATATATGTAACGCAATAAAAAAAAATTACGTGTGGAGTCATACCAGGGATTAGTTTGTCATTTAAGTAATACTGCAAATGATAGAAATTGGCAAGAGGGGAAAATAGTTATATTGCCATTAACTTTTGTTGGTTCTCCTAGATATATGATGCAAAATTATCAAGATGCAATGGCTATAGTCCGTATAAAAGGGAAATTTAATCTGTTTATAACAATAACGTGTAAAGGAAAGTGTAAGTTAGGAAACTGGCGCGAAATTAAAGACAATTTATTTCCAGGTCAACAGGCTTCAGATCGTCCGGATATTTGTGCGCGTGTTTTTCATTTGAAGAAAGAATATTTAATCTCGCTAATAACAAAAGAAAAATACTTCAGAGAAGAATTAGCTCACGTACATGTAGTAGAATTTCAGAAACGAGGTTTACCTCATGCGCACATTTCAATTACTTTAAAAGATGATTATAAATTGTCTACGGTGAATGATATTGATAAAGATTACAAATATCTTCAAATGATCAAATATCGACAGCATTAGAGTTGTTTGATTGGACCAGACGAGATTCTTCTTTAAGAAATATTACTGTTTTATACAGGGATACTCAGGAATATAACAACACAAATAAACTT
>JAWWEQ010051267.1:0-10376 GCA_035583055.1 Torymus tubicola | reverse complement strand
TTTGTAATGTACACATAATGTAATATTATATATTTCATTGTATATTTGTACTCTGGTAATAAATAAATAAATAAATAGCCAAAAAAATGAAAGGATCAATTTAACATTTTCACGTTTTCAATCTACCAGCTATAAACGAGAAAACAACTATACAATAATATAAATTTTAAATACGACTACTTTTCTACTTACCAATTGGTCGTTGATCAATCCAGCCCAGACGTTTAGTTTGAAACGGTCTTTTGCATTGCTATCCCAGGTGAAGTGTCGATTTTCATAATCATAATGATGGAAATTATGAAAATTGAAATATCCATCTTGACTGACTGAACACTCGTCAGTCCAAAGTAGACGTCTCAAAAAGTGAGGCTCAATGTTGATTCTCTCCAGAATTTTTCGGGAAAAATTTACACGCGGTGGGTAGTCCCGGGGATGCAGCTTTAGCACTCGTATAAAGTGGTACGGATGTAGCTACTCTTCCCTTAAAACTTTGTGCACCAGTATGTGCGAAACGTCCATTTCGCGTCCAATCCTCCGAGTGCTGGTGCGGGGGTCCTCCAGAGTACGCTCTATCACTTCTTCTTCCATCTCCACAGTTCTCATACCACGCGGTCGTCCATCACCATCAATAAACATCAAACTGCCGGTTTCTCGCAACCGACGAATTGCCCCTACAATCTCGTTTGCGTCAGGATGTTGACGGTTCGGAAAAAACTCCGCGTAAGCTGCAGCCGCACGAGTAGCACTTCTGCCGTTTTCGAAAAAAAAAAAATCGACCATTTTGAAATATTCGGTGTGATAATAATGCGCCAGGGTTATGTTACTTAAAGCGATAACGCAACACGAATGAAGGAGAGGAAGAAAAACAGCCGAAAGAAAAAAAACGATCGTCATTTGTTTTTCCATAGCTACTTGTATTTTTAAGCCTGTACAATTTTCATAAAACTTGATCATCCGCAAGTATTTCAATCAGTTCCAAGCGTGAAGAAACTTCATAGAATCCATGTCGGCTTGAAGACACGAATGAGGATCATTATAACTATTTTTAAGCAAAAAACTCTCCTCTTGACTTAGCCTAGATACACCAACTGAATCATAGAATTATTTCATTCAAATATAGGAAAACATCTAGTAAGTAGTGCTACCATACTCTAAAGTAACTGAAAATATTTGACGATATTTACATAATAGACAAAAGCGCCGTTCACTCTGAAATAAAATATCTAAGCCAGTCCGAGCGCAACTTCATTTTTCGTGAGAACAAGCTCGAGGCACTTATAATAATTATTCAAAAGCAATTAACATGTCCATCATGTCGATGATCGGTATTATAATACTACAACGGTAAGAGGGCGACTACATTATCATTTGCTGCGAGGTCAGTGTAAGTTCATAATCTGCAAAGTAGCCGGATGCTACAATACTACGTTCACGCTAGCGCTACTAGATTTTCGTTTGACCTGAAATGACTCGGTAAGGCAGGGTTAAGGAAAAGTCAAGCTCCGTGTATCTGTATCTGAGGAATAATTGAAAGAAATAAGTTTTACATCTGTAAAACTGAAGCTTGTCCCACTATTCAAACAATGCATAGGCACGCGCCAATTCGATGTTCACTGAAATAAATATTGGCTCAATTTTGCTTTAAAATATTTTAATGATATTTGTAAACGTAATGGTAGTTATCTCCGGAGTTGTAACTTTTGCTGATATTATCTTTTTGGTCGCAGCTTTTTATGATATTCGAACAAAGTGCAAGTGCGAGGGTGAATAATTTTTACTAAAGGCACGCTCGATAATTGATCACTAAATCTTCTGCGTTCTGTGACATAAAAAACATGCCACAGACTTAAGTGTGAACAGATTGTCTAAAGTGTAGAGCTTGACATTTGGTATTTTAAATATACATATTTAAATGCGGTAATTGATAAAGTAGCTGCGTATTGTTTGGGTGTATCCCAGCGCTACTATAGGGAATAATAATTAGTCCTAAATAAGTTTTAAAGTTTCCTATATTGATTTCTCCGTGTAGGCGTGCAATTAGATATTTGAAAGAAGCAGCTTCTTTATCACAAAATTCTCGATCATTTCTCACCGGCTACTAGTATGCAGCAGAAAGTATGAGTAGGCTTTTAGTAAAACCGAGCCGGACCTTGCGTATTTTTAAGCTATTTAACTAAAGCGTGTAAATAATCACTAAAGCCCATGCTCGCTTATAAAATTAAAAAGCTATGAAACATGCGCGCAATTACATTTTCACTAAAGCAAGCTCGGGCTTGAGTATTTTGAAGATATTTAAAATAGATAATAACTTATTTCTCTAAGTTTCTGCGTCATATGACATTAAAGCACTTCAGCAGTCGCGAAGACAATTATATTCTCAAAATATTATGATCCAAGAAATTGTTTTATTTAGCCTTGTTATCAAATTAATCCATTTTAAAATTACATATTATATTATTGAAACAATATCTGTTTCATTATTACGTATTAATTCAGTCATTCAATTTGTTAAACATTTAACAGAGATAAATTTACAGAATAGATATTATTATTATTATTATTATTATTATTAATTGAGTATAGATTCGAAACGCTACTAAGATCTTATAAAAAAATTGGCGACACGAAAATCCAACCGGAATATTTCGTTCGGGGGGTGAAAAGGTGGTGCATAGGCCGTATATGTACGAAAACGAACGATAGATCGAAAAATCATAACAAGAATGTTTATCATTTTAAGCCAAATATTATTATGGGTATCGATTTCTTACGTGTCCAGCAGCGTGCAAAAAAACGGGCGACAAGAGAATCCTACCGGAACTTTTCGTTCAGGGGGTGAAAAGGTGGTTCATAGGCCGTGTATGCACGAAAACGAACGATAGATCGAAAAATCATAGAAAGAATATTTATGATTTTCAGCCAAATATTGTTATTGGTATCGATTCGAAACGCTAGTACGATCTTATAAAAAAATTGGCGACGCAAAAATCCAACTGGAACTTTTCGTTCAGGGGGTGCAAATGTGGCGCTTAGGCCGTGTTCTTGTTTCGCTCGGTTTTACCCGTACATTAAACACGAAGAACTGCGTGTGGTATTAATTCGCCTGCAAAGTTAACGTTATAGTTTTTCTGTGAATAGAAGTGGGAATTGCTTGAGGTGAATTAAGTGAGAAAACTTTTCTTGTTTAATTAAACCAGTCACACACATAGTTTTCTTTTATTGAAGTTCTGGTTCGTAATTTCACGACTTACCCGCAGAATTAGAGTGCGTAGTACAAAAAGACGGCTTGCCGCGTGTTCATGACGCGGTCAATGAAAATGACGCGCTTTCAAAATGCTTGTTGCTCTCTCGAGTGTCCACGCTGGAATGGGTACATAGACAGAGAGCTGAGTTTACGTAATCATCGGTCAAATCCTCTTTTCTGCTGTTCGGTGAGAGAGAAAGAATTCGCCCGACGCTTACATGATGTACTTTTTCGAACATACACCCTCCCTTGACGGATTTATACGGCAACTAACTTAATAATAAGACGATAACCTGAGGGTTACTACGCGAAAGCTAACTTAATCGAGAAATAAACATAGTATTCACGATATTGCGGCACTACACTGAGATATATATGATTGTCATGGTCGTGTACGCATTTAACAAAAGTATAGTTTAAGTAAGAGAGTAAAGTTATAATGTATTCAAATTAATATTGTTCACACTCTCACTGATACCAACTGAGAGTCTATAGTATCTGAAGAAAGGGTTAGTATTGAGGAAGAGTGATATTGCAGTAGTATTCTTCAACTTGTTGATCGGTGGGGAGCTTCATGAGCTTTACGATCGTTCTGGTCAACGTGGATAAACTCGTCTTCACGGTCGCCACTAAAATGAGACCGTCTTTCCCAGAGAAGACTTCAACGCGACCTAGCGGCCAGTGAGATGGCGGGGAGGGCTCGTTCACTAAAAGACCGATGTCATCCTTCTTGACGTTACCCTTGATCTGGAGCCACTTATTGCGATGTTGAAGTTGATGTAGCGCTTCCAAGCGCCAACGAACCCAGAAAGATTGATGCATGTGTCAAAGCATCTGCCATCTGGATTTGAAAGTAGATGTGGCCTTCAAGTATTGAGGAGGCTCGGGCAAGGAAAGCAAGCTGGTACCAGTAATAAATTGGCCTGGTATAAGCGGTACCAAGTCGGTAGCGTCGTCACTGATTGGTCATTGGGGTCGTGAGTTAAGGAACGCTTCTATTTTGGCCGTTAACGTAAACATTTCCTCGTACGTCAATTTGGAATCACCTATAACCCTCTTCAAATAGTACTTGAAGCTCTTGACGGCTGCTTCCCAGAGTCTACCGAAGTGTGGGACACGAGGAGGAATGAATCGTCATTCGATTCCCTTTTGAGCCAAACTGGATACGATCTCTCGGGAGGAGGTCGGACGTTCGATGAAAAGCGACTGTAGTTCGACTGCAGCTCCTTTGAATGTGGTGTCATTGTCTGAGTAGACGATTAAACACACTCCTCTGCGTGCTGTAAGCGGGCGAAGGCAGCAAGAGAGGCTTCAGTAGTAAGGTCGGATACGGCCTCGAGGTGTACTGCTTTCTCGACCATACAAATGATGATACGGACATAGCCCTTCGTAGTTTTGGCACCTCGTCCTTTAGAGAAGAGAAGGTCGAACGGACCAGCAAAATCCAACCCAATGGTGTTAAAAGGACGTTGCAGTGTTACTCTATCGAATGGTAGCGCGGCCATTTGCTGGGTGAAGGGCCGTGCGCGTTGTCGAGTACATTGATGCAGTTGCGACAAACCTCGTTAATGAGACGTTTCCCACGGATAATCCACAGAAATCGATGCAGGTAGCTGGATAGAAGGAGAGCACCACCATGAAGAGTGGTAAGGTGAGCTTCCTCGACGAGATGCTTGACGAAGATATTTCGATCGTAGGGAATCGGGGCATTCTGGAGTCGACCTCCAACTCGTAGAAGACCTTGGTCACAGACAAATGGTGAAAGTCGAGCCAGGTAGCTAGATGATGGTAGTAGTTCGTGCAGTCTGCTATTCATTTGATGAGATGTGGTCGTAAACTCGAAGCTTATTCTCGTGATTAACCTTCGAGCCCCATCTGACGACGTAAGCTAGGATTCGGAAAATCTTAGAGAAATTGGAGTATTTCTGTAACGAATCAAGACAGCCGCCGTAACCCTCGTAAGACGTGTGAGCTTGGAGACTCTTGGCGTCATTTGGTGCGACGTCGGCCTCAGTGTCATCAATGATCATTGAGACCTGATGGTGGTCGGATGGCCATTGAGAGGTGTCTTGGATGATCCATAGGGGGCCTTCCCACCATAATTGAAATGTTGAGAGGTCTTTGGGCGAGCGGCCTCTAGAGGCACAGTCAGCGGGATTGTCAGCTGACTTGACGTGGCTCCATGATGCCGATGGGAGCGTAAAAATAATCTCGCTGACTCGATTGGCAATGAATGTAGGCCAACGCGAGGGATGGAAGTTAAGCCAGTCCAAGACTATTTTAAACTTCGTCTAAAGATGAAGAGAGTGTGGTTGATGTTGACAGCCAGCAATGACACGATGAACCAGTCGGGTGAATAACACTGCTCTGCAGAGTTCCAAGCGACGCAAAGTCTCAACTTTGACTGGGGCAACTTTGGTTTTTGCCATAATGATGGTGGAATGAGATCCTGGGGCGACGGCGTAAACTACGGCTGAGTAGGCACGCTGTGACGCATCAGAAAAAACCGTGAACTTGACAGTAGTCGTTGTTGGAATACCTCGACCACCGAGGTAGCTGGATCAAATCAACCATCGGCAGCGAATTGCGAAAGTGCAGCCAATCTTGAAGCAGCTCTCCGTCGACAGGGGTATCCCAGTTCAATTGATCGATCCATAAGTTCTGTAAAAGAATTTTAGCCGAAATAAGAACAGAAGCTAAGAAACCCAATGGATCAAATAATTTAGCTGTGTGCGATAAAATGATGCGCTTCGTGGCGCTATGAACGGTGGGAAGAGTTGCAGCTTTAAACGAAAATGTATCTGATTCGGGGCATCACCTAAGACCAAGAATTGAAACCACCTCACCGTTGTTAAGTGAAATATCTACGATGTCTTCTGCTGGAACGTGGTTGAGAAGCTCGGGGTGGTTGCTGGACCATTTGCCTAGTTGCATGCCAGCAGATTCCAGTAGTTTTATCACTTGGTCTCGTCGATCAATCGCCTGAGTAGCTGAATCCCCCCCACCGATAAAGATGTCATCTCGGATTGGAGCTTCGAACCGGGTAATAGAAGGTCATTGAGTAAGCGACCGTTACCGCAGCATTGTGAGGCGTTAAAACCACTCTTATTTTCTTCACAGTATCTCCTCGGAAAACTGCGTGATGAGGAAAATAATAGCTTTGAGATGGAGCGATTGGTGAAGCGGCTTCCATGTGATTCAGATCAACATACTCATGGATAAATTTCTTATAAGCTTCATCAAGATTCGCGTTACGAGCTCGTCATTTTTCCGAACAAAGGTAAATAGTGATGGCGATATCGCGGGAGTCCGGAAAATGTTCTTTTTTTGAAAAGAGTAGGCGTACGATATAACGTTCATCGCCTTTTCGAGTTATCGTAGATTTGAAGTGGTTTTCCCAGAACTCTTCCTCGGGGTAAGTGGGAGATAGGTAGGTAGATTCTCCACTTCCCAAAATCTCACTAATGTTTCAGAGAGAGACGGCTCGAGTGTGATGTGAAATAAAGAGGTGGTAGATACTTCTTGCGATTGAAGTGAAGATATGACCGGTCCAGTGATGATCCACCCGAACACGGCGTTTTGAGCAATGGGAGCATTAGACGAGCCTTGAATGAGACCTTCCAGAAGGATATTGGGATAAATATCGGCTCCCAAGATGAAATTCAAGTCCTCTTAAGTGGGGCCATTGCTTGTTAGCAATGGTTTAAGAAGGCAAAGGCCGATTAGATTCTGTAGTACTAGAGCCGAGAAAGTTACACGAAACAAGTTATCTCGCGACGAGCGAAGTGTGAGAGATACCTCTTGAGATGCTGTAACGACTGCTTGAGCACCAACGCCTGATATAGCAACTGAAGCCTTTCGACGTAGTAAATTCAGTAGCGAGACTAATCGAGTAGTGATAAACGAGCATTCGGTTCCTGGATCAATCAAGGCTCGCCCGAGGATGGTGTTACCGAAGTCATCTAGGAAGGTAACTTTGGCTGTGGCGAGCAGAGTTGTGCGTTTCGTAGATGCTAGTGTGGCTGTACAGTGCTCAGTTATAGCAGACAAATCAACGTGTAGTTGCGTGTGAAGGAGTTTTTTACAATGTAGTTAGCCGAGAGACAGTTCAAGCACAGTCGATTTCGTTTGGAATAATCGAAACGAATCGGAGGTGTTATGCGTTTGAATTTCTCGCAGTCGTAAAGATAATGTTCCCCTTTGCATAAGATGCAATAAATTGAGGATTTAGAAGCATCAGAAGTACTAGCTGCATGCGCCGACGTACTCTTAGCCTTGCCTGAACTCGTATTAGTTATAGGTTTTGAAGATTTGCTCGGAGATAAGCGTGAATCTCGTATATGGATTGCACCTTGCGATTGTTCGAGGGATTGTATGCGGTATTCAAGAAATGAAATTAGTTCTTTGTATTTGGGGAGATCGAGTTGGACTTTTTAACTAATGTACCACTGTTCTCGAGTAGTTGAGTCGAGCTGGCGTACAATGCAATGTACAAACCAGTTATCGTAATGTTCGACAGGACATTGAAGATCTTTGGGAATTCGTCCTGCTTCTTCAGCTTGGTCAAGAAGAGCATTGAGATCTTTTACACTGCGCGAAGACACTATAGTGAGTTGGATAAATTTATCTAAGGCCTTTGATAATCGAATAAGGGGGTTATCATATCGGCGAGTAAGCATATTCCATGCTCCTCGAAAGTTTGCAGCAATTACCGCAATTTTGCCGAGGCGAGTTTCAGCCGGACCTTGTACTACGTTCAACAAGTGTTGAAGTTTGGTTACGTCTGATAATTCGGCGTTGTCTATAATTAACGAGGTGAAGCGTTATTTAAAGGATTCCCGCTCTTCTTGTTTGTCAAAGTTGGTAGGCAAAGCGACTTTGGGAGTAGAGAGCTGATTTACTACGGCACATGTTACGGTAGGTGCTGTTCGACTGACAGACAAGTCTGAAGCACATAGTGAATTAATGTCACTATCTAACTCCACAATCGCATCGACGTATGCCGATTCCATTGCGTTGTATGCTTCCTTAGCGAAGTAATCGTTATTTTCGAACTCTTTGCGAAATTCGTAAAGCTTCTCATGAAGATCGAGAAATTGTAGCCAGTATCTTTCGAGTAACGCTAGGCGAGCTTCGAAATAAGGAATGGTTTGCAGAGCTTGACTCTTCTTCTGCTTAGTGTTTTTGATGAAGTTGATAATATTACAAGTAGATATTTGCAATTCCAAAAGCGCAATTCCAAATTTGGAAATTTCAGAATTTTTGTTCACGGTGAACGTTCAGAACTTCAATGTACACTAAAACGAAGGATCAAAACATCTTATCCCAAAAATATATTGATAAATGCCACTTATTATTTTTAGAATCGATATATAAAGCTGCCAGGGATACACAGAAAAAAATTTCCTAGAAAATTTTATAAGAATCGTAGGAAATTTTACAATAGTCTATAATAATCTTTTCGCAGTCTGCCAACCTATGAATTTTTATAATTCACTATAGTAAAATTTAATCATAGAAAAATAATTCTAAAACATTTATATTGGCACGGTATTTATGATGTTTTAACATTACAAAGATCGCATATATTAATATTAACATATTAAAAATTAATTAAATTTCGAAAAATACTTTCGCACTCGTGGAGATTTGAACCGACGATTTTTGGGGTGGGAATCCGACGTCTTGCCGACTGTGCCACTGAAAATATTTGAGTAGGAGAATTCGAGTCATCCTCATTAGTTACCGACATACTAAGTCTTAAATAAAATGTTTGCAACGAAAATTAAGAATCTAAAAATATTTTTTTGAGATAACGTGTTTTGATTGTGCTCCGCTCTGAAATTCCCGGACTATAGTTGTATTTACTTGTTACACATATATGTGGAAGCATTAGATAGAGAAAAGTGTCATCTTGAAGGTCATCGCCATTTTTAGTGTCCCTTAGTTATCCAGTTAGTACATATAAGTGCAGGATTGACGAGTTTGAATTTTCAGTAACCAGATTGTGTACGTAGAGTTGTGTCTGTATACCGCTGGTGTTTGTAAACATATATAGGCTCCTCTCTCACTCCAATAGGAATAGAGGTTTCTAACATGGTAAGCAATTAAGTTATTGTATGCCGTGTTTCTCTTTGGATATCGCTTATAATATAACGGAATTTTGTTATTTTAATTATCTATCTCTAGATCGTTTTCATTCGTTATATTCTTATGTTTAGGCCTCACTATTGAGCCTATAATCTAGGCTTGGGAATTTAAATTTATTATGTCCAATAATCCAAAACTAAAAACTAGGATCAATTCTAACAATGAAAAACTCTCTTCTCCAAATTGCATAAACGAACTTTCGATGAATCCGGCCAAAAAAATTGATTTCTCATCGAATTTTCCATTTGCAAGCTTGCGTCCGCCATCGGTATTTCTTGGGTCCCCGCGTGGCTTTAACGATCAATCGCTACCGTTATCGGTAGCAGAGATTCGTGATTGGAGAAGGAAATTGTTGCAGCATGATGCTGCTTTCAATAAATACATTTTAAAATCAAAGGAAACTGCCGCGAATAAAGAAATGCTCCAAGAGTTCTTCTTAACGTACCAAACAGCATTTAATTCTCTCATAAACGCCTATGGCATTGTTGCTAAACGAATTTCTCTCAATGACGACTGCAAATCGACAATAATAAAGACGTGTTCTGGAATTTCTACAAATTGCTCAACGGCTGTTACGGGTGTTGTCGAAAAATTGGTGTCCAAGACTATGCGTAATGAACTTTCTCTCTGTTTTCAAGATAAAATTCCTAATATAGTCAATAATTCCATCAAATTAACTGCTGAGTGCACCATTCCTGATGTGCTATCCAAATTTTTCAATACTAGTGTATTAGATTCCACGCCTAGGTACTCTGACGTCTTAAAAGCCAACAACAAAATACAAGTGCCTCATGGTCCCACAGTTCATGTACTGCAAACAACCAATTTTATTGTAGCTCCCACTCCACAGTCCGTTAAAAAATTCAAAACTTTCAATGACACCAAAGATACCCTGATTAAACCCGTCAATCCCGCCAGTGTAAACTTGAAAGTCGAGAGAATGTTCAAAACAGAGGGCAATGCGGTTAGAATTGAAGCGAAA
>JAWWEQ010051266.1:0-10378 GCA_035583055.1 Torymus tubicola | reverse complement strand
ATATATAGGTATACTTTTACTTTGAAATTCAAATACTATCGCAGCCTTGACGATTTCTTGGGAATGCTATAAATTTTATTAGGTGTAAAAATAAATACACACACGCAACGTATATGTATGATATATAAGTTTGAAAAATGGAAATAATTATATCAAAGTGATGTCCTGATTAAAAATGTAGATTAATTAGCATATAGTACATATATATGTTGGATGTACATTAGATTAATCATAATTATAGGGTAAATTTTGCAGAAACATATAGCCTGCCACCTAATTTTACATTACCCCTGCGCTCGCGCTGACATTTATTATATAAATTATCCTGGTAATATTCTAAATCCACGTGGAGCAGCTGCGCTGTAAATTAATCTCGTGAAAATTCTCTCTTATAAAGTACGATGCCCGTCAAAACTAGGACCCTTATACATATACGTAATACCAACGCTTTTATCCTATTTTATCATTAAGGGGATCCGTCCGATCTAATATTAGATTTTCAGCTGGAAAACCTTTCGTTAATCAAAGCTTCATTTTTAAGGTGGTTCTGTGGTTATGGTAAATACTGCATACAAGTAACAAAGAAATATATGTTAATCCTAAGATCAAAACAAATTTTTTAATATTTTTTTTAACCCCAGTTGTTAGATTAATTATCGAGAAAAAAATTCCTCAAAATGGTACTTTTAACACATGGAGATACGCGTAAAAACCTTTTACGTTTATATCGAGAAACGCTGCAGAGAAAATCAGAAAAAGAGGTAGAGAAAGTACAGATTTCAAGCTTTGTAACGAGTACAAAATGAATATACCAAGCCACACAATCTTCTGAGATATTAATTGTTAAAAGTATTAATATACGTTTTCTCGCAGTCTTGATAATGTAATACGACGTAAGTCACGTATATACATCAAATATTATTTATTTTTAACAAAACAAATTTTTACAAAAACTATCTTCAGTTATTTTAATTATTCGAGATTTAAATTTATCAATGTTGAAATCATAAAAATAAAGCAAATTTTCAATTTTTTTGAGGAGGTCACTCAATTGACTTCAGAGTAACCATATAGAACACCTTAACTTGAATTCGTAATTCGGGAACAAAATATGTAATAAATATCGAAAAAATGATAGTTGAAACTCATACCTACAATTTAAAAATATGTATTAGTTAAAATCGAATTTTATTTTCATTGCATTTAGGTTTACAAAAAAAAATCTATTACAATATAAGAACTCCTTTGCCAACTACTAATAAGTTGTACATACGCTAACTGCTATATAGACCTGATTAAAACAATAACAACCACACTACCGTACACGTGTGCAATACACACAGCCACTCTCCGTTTACCCAACATACCTTATACGCTCTTCGACAACCCCTTAACAACGTCCCAATAATCCAGCGCTACTACTACTACTACTACAACTACTACTATTACCAACGCTGCTGCCACAACCTACCCTCCGTACCTAATTTCGCGCCACTCAAGATGCCAATCAATATACATATATAGCGTTCATTCGATAACCACAACAAACGGCTCGACTACCATAATAATACGCGAACCGTATCTACGTGTAAAAATACGGATATATGTATCTCCTACACGTATGTGTATGAGATCGTCTGACCGTACTTGACTCGCGCCACTTGAGCTTTCGACCGCGCATTAATAACGTATAAATTCCGAGCGTCGAGTACTGCATGCACGTTTTAACCGCTTCTCTGTGCTTGTGTACATGTGTGTATATATGTGTAGGAGTGGGTTTAGTGTATGTGGGTACTCGTGCGTAGCGATGCTGTTTTCGCTGGGTTGACAGAACGGCAGGAGTTACGAGGATGGTGGATGAAGGGTGGAAATTTTTTATTTTTGCTTCCTGAAAGTGGAAGCTTTGTAAAGGTGAAAAATATTTTTGAAACAAAAAATGTTTAAAAACATGTTTTAAGACTTTTGGTACCAATATTTGAGGTTATTGAGCAAAAAAATTTTCGTGTGTGTGTATGTGCGTGCGTGTAGGTGTGTACCGGCTATAACTTTTGAACCAATCTATCGATTTTCGTGAGACAAAGCTTGTTCTCTTCGTTTTCATATTGAATAGAGATGCTATAACCTATTTTTTAATTTTGTGCGTTTTCTTTTGTTTTATAACCAAAAAATGATTTTGAATTTTTGTTTTTTCTTACATTTTAATATGTTAAAGTAATTATAACTTAATATCATTAGTTTTTTTGAAAGGTCGTTAAATTGCCTACAATTTCTTTTTTGAAAAGTTAAATTATCTTTAGTCTGTCATTTGTTATAAAGGAAAACGTTTTCATATTTCATAAATTAATTTCTCGAAAAATATTTTAATTACCTGCTTGAAATTTTAACCACTTATTACACTCGTCGAAGACTATATTGGGTTAAAATTTCAAGTAATTATTTTCATTTTTTTTTTCAAGAAAAAAAATATTTTTGAAAATACGTGCATTTTCTTTCTCTGACGATAACAGAAGTAAAAGTCAACCAATCGTCTTGAAATTTGGCATAGAGATATATTGAAAGAAATAAAATAACCAAAAAAGATTCAAAGAATGTCAGATATAAAAAGAATCAGTTAAAAGTTAGACAATGACATTTAGCGATAGATATTAATATCTTTGTTTGAATAAAAAAAAAATTATTATTGAAATTTTTTTTTAACGATTTTTTTTAAGTGGGGTAATGGGTTGGAAACGAAATGAGTATGCGATATCGGAAGATTTTGGGTGGTAGGATGAAAGTAGGTTGAATGAGGAAACAGTATATTTAGATTAAACAATAATTGCAGCATGATTGGATTCTACTATATGCTTCCAAATTACAGGAAATAAGTATACTTCGATTTCTTTTTAATTTTTCAATAACTTTCTTTTTCAGACTTATCAACATAAACAGGGGTTTTCGAAGAGGTTGAAAATTTATTCCTAGGTTCTCAAATGTTATAAAAGCGATATAATTTTTCAATTCACAATATTTGCCTACGTGTACACGTTTGATTTACGTATTCCGATTACTACTACTTCAATTCAATATTTTTTCAGCTTTTAAATTCTCATATTTACCAGAAACAATAAAAATTCGCTTTTATAACCTTAAAATAGAATTTAAAAGAACATCAGTAATAGTCCATTTATCCATTTATAAAAAGGAGATTGCAGTAGTATCCAATTGAAACTCTACTAGAGCCAATTCAGAGCGTTATCAAAAAATTCATTGGTAGATGCAATAGAAAGATACAACAAGGTACAACGGAAAGAGAAAAAAATGAAACGAATGAAACATATAGAGGAAGAGGAACGGGCCTGCAGTGGTACAAGTAGCTAACTTCACTTTATTGATTTTATTGTTTGTGATTAGCAAATGTATGAAATGTATTAGGGAGCGGCCACAATGACATGGCAGAACATGTCATCGCGCTATTCTATCCGCTTTCTTATTCTATATAATATATACTCCCATTTATAGACGGATACTTCTTTATCAAAAAAAAAAATACTACTTACTAAATTTACATTGGACCTACCACAACAAAATAATCCACGCGCGCTTGTTGATTTTCTGGTATATTGATAAAACAGGCGATATTTTGCTTTCGCTTATAATTCCGCGAAAAAAGATGTAAAATAACAATTGCTCGCGCCGCTCTATACACTCGACTGAATTTTTCTGCGAACACGTATTATGGTTGTTTCATTGTCGTCGTTCCCGCGATAATGTATTGTAAAACAACGAATGTTAAACAAAGATTAATTTGCGATTTTATAAACGTCAATAAAATACGTATAATACACCCGCCCTGTCGAACGATTGACTCTTTAACGAACAATCGAGTAATTTCGTACCACCGTTTTAATACCCTGTTTTTACGTTCATATATAATCATTCGAATCCATCATGATATATACAGCTATTACCAACAAACACAATATTATAACCGCAACAGCTACATAAATCCCATTCTCCGAATCGATCATTGAATTATTCCTCGTTCACGCATTTTAACAATGCGTGTATATGTATGTATTATTACATTAAACTCATTATTACATCTCACTGTCGTATCGTCCATAATAAACGGAAAATATACGTATATATAATTATCGGATCTTTTTATCACCTCCAATGGAGTTGCCGCGAACTATCACAATACTGAATATAATTCCATTCCATCTTGTAATGAAATTTTTTTTCTCCCAACAGAGGTAAAATTCGCGCTCGTATAAAACCTGCAGAATTTTATAATATATGCAGAACGCGCGGCGTCGGGCTGTGCGACATTTGTTGGCTGTGTAAACCGTGACGATATACATTTATCAGGCAAATCAGATTCGCTAATGGCTATTAAATTTACTTATTCAGCAATTTATACATGCATGCCCTTTTACATTTATTTATTTATTTTCATTTTTATTTGCAGTAAAAATGGCAGATTTTATGATTTCCTATTAGAATTTAATATACATTTATCGTTTTTCAAATCGAACATAATATGGTACAAAACGATGACGATTTACTTTTTCGGTTTTTTAATCGCCTCGCTATATTCGAATATATAAAAATAATAAATTGACAACATCTGCCTCATACATATTGCACGATCGGTTTATATTAATTGAATAAAAACCGCAAATTATTCTGAGCCCCCACGAGCTTACGCACGTTTCTATATATGAATAATATTTTCTCAATATTTTTCAACCCCCACACACCTAAATCCTCGAATCCCCGAGAGAAGTTCTCACGAGAGTATATAGCAACAGAGACGATTCCAAGTTATTCGAGAGTAAGAGAGAGAGAGAGAGAAAGAGAGAGAGCTAATTAAAGTTTTACTTTATAGTATAATTATAAATAAGCAGCTGCTACGCGTACCGGCAGAATGCTTTTTCAAAGAGACTTTGTAAACTTTATCGCTAAGACTTCCTCTTCGTTTCTACGCAGTTTTCGAGAGTATAGAGAAGTATATGTTATATGGAAAATTTATACAATTATTTAATTAAAGAGCGATAATTTTTCATGTTTGCGCGGTTCATTGAAAATTTCGGGATAAATTTATATAGATAATAATATTTGCTTTGATGGAATTAAACATTGATGCAAAGGAAATATTAAATTTATATACGAACAAATATCGTAGAGTTTATATGCTTTAAGTTTAATAATTTATGCAGTACGCGATCGAATAATCAAACAAGATTTTAGCGAAATAATATATTTTATTATACTTATAACATGCATTACCGTTACGTTACTTCTTTTTTTTTTTAAATTTTTTCTCTACAACCGTGAGGTCACCGTACTCATAACCATACATTAAAAAAATTGAACTTAATTTGATGAAGTTTTTTCCGAGACCGTGGCACACATTATTCTCTCGACCGCTGGAAACGCTACCGCGTACACACACACATACATACGTATACGTTCGTCCTTGAACTTGCACGCTGCTCTCTGTACACACCAGGGTCACACATTTGCAGTGAAGTTTCCCCAAAATATATATGCATCCTAGTTTAAAGCTGATATTTACCGTTTTCTCAAACGCTATATTTACCAACAAATATCTAGCTATGTACTTATGAGATATATTGCTTCGAATATATTCTTTACCACATCGTCGTTGGATATATATACCGAAGCGTAATGATTTCTCATTTTTAAATTCTTTCATTTTCATTACTGACCCTAACCACATTGCTATATAGTCTTATAGTACCGAGGTACCTGCAGGATGCTGCAACATTCTCCTACCTTGTATACATATGCGCTACAACACGTATATAAATCAGCATCTCTACCCGTATACGCTTTTTTTTTTATTATCTCCGTGACGCGCTTTTTACGGGATTTTTTCAGCGGCAGCGCTGTGGTGGCTATTTTCCTCAACGTGTAGATACTTTGTTTCTTTTTTTTTTTAATTATGCTCGCAGAGAGAGAGAGAGAGATCAATAGTCACGCGTACGCTGCGGGTCGGTGCGTTGGGGTTTAATGTGTCAGAGAGAAAGTTTATGGAGCATGGGACGTTCCGGTTGTAGTCCTCTTTTTTTTTAAGGGTAGGTAGAAAATATGATTGATATACAAAAAGAGTTATGAGTAATTCGCTGAAATTAGTGAATACTTTACTTTTGGACAAAAAACACGTGCACTGTGTAAGTAGTTATATTCGATGAATTGCTTAATGGTAATAAGAAAACAGGGTAAGTAGGGATAATAAATATAGCGATCTTCGTAGCTTTCAGACACGTGTTTGGCCTACCTGCAGAGTTGGGTGACTTCGTAATCAGCTTCCCCACGGCGATAAAGACTAGCAGTGATAGCAAGGACAAAACTCGACTACCCCAATTGAAGGCAGAAATACAAAATAGTCAAGGGGGGTCAAATGGTCAGTGGTTGTAAGAAGAGTATATGGAATCAAGGTAGCCTGCGCAAAAAAATTAGGTGTTGTAAATATCTTGCTGGACATATGAGCAATACTATTCCCGTGTATTGGAAATATTACGATCCACATATCGCAAATTAACAAAAATCTTAAAAAGACAATATTGAGAAAAATAATAAAATTCTTATGGATTTTTGAATCAATTTTTTTCTTAATACGATTCCACATTCTAGGTATAACTATTATAATTTATTAATCTATTAACCTTATAAATTCTTTTGTTTGGGAATAATACGTTGCTTCAAACTATTAATCTTACGAGAAATATTTTTAAACTCTATCAACCCACTAATAATTACATGCCTTACATTATTTAACGTCACGAGTTTTATGATATTATAAAAGTTCGTTTTTAAACTTATTCATAATATTATATTGTAGAAAAATAACATACTGAGACGTCACTGTTCTACGACTTGTTTATTGGGACGAGTGCGAGCACACCTACACAGCACTTGAATACTATCATATATTATTCTTTCTATCGAGTTGTGCTAAGTTCAAGTTTACTCACGCCAATAAGTGTATAATTTCCAACTTGCGAACAACAATAGGAAAAATATTTTTCGTTTTATAAGATCATTAATATGAAGTAACGTTACAATCGAAATAAATTTGTCAGGTATATTATACTTATAATTCATCTTTTTTGACTTTTTTCGTCAAAGCCGTCATATATGGTTTCCAGGTATTCTCGGAAAAGTCAAACAAGACTTAGACGCGAATCTGCAAATTATCCAAAGCATGCGGTGATGCAGATTCTATTGTAAGTTTAAATTACAGTTATATTTTTTTTTTCTATACTATTATATAAAAATGTGATAATCTTGTAGAGAAATAATAGAATGCAGTTTAAGTAGTGATTCAGACGAATTTGAAAATAAAATACATAAGAAAACAAGAGAAGCTTCTTTTGAACACTACGATGAAGGTAATAATATTTTAATATAATATATTTTATTTTTTCTTCTCTTCACTTTTTAATTTGCCAATATATGAGCTATACTATGTCAAATATGTGGGCAATACATCGAAAACCATGATTTCGGCTCCGTTGCGACCGATTTCGTTGTATTGGAGATATGTGGATCGTAATATTTCCAATACACGGGAATAGTATTGCTCATATGCTCAGGTAGATTTACGGGTCGACTGCACGTGGCATGGACGCGTGAGGAGACGCAGAGAACATAGAATTTCTCCCGTCGCAGGATGATTTGGGGTTTCGAGAAAAAGAGAGTAATAAAGTTTGAAGGTGTTTTTATAATAAAATTCAATTTCAGTGTTCTATTACATAAGTTGATGTTAAGGTGCTTCGTTAGTGAAATCCCTATATAGCCAAAATTTAGGCGTATAAAAACTTTCTATACTTTAATATTCTAATTGATAAATAAAATGATGAAATAAAAATTATGAATTTTTATGATGCTTCTGTCTACAGTTACTTACAGTGATGTATGACAAAATTATATTTATAAAATATCTACTGGCTATACTGTTATTTATTCATTGTCGAAATTGCTGATGTGTGAACGATGTGCGTATAGCAGTAGTCAATGTTTATATTTCTGTATAATCAAATATTAACCTCTTCTGGTAGCCGATATGTTGCTAAGTTACACTCTCCGCTTTCGTCATATTTCAGATCCGTTTTGCACAACCACTCTCGCAATTGAATATTTCCTCCAAATCCCTGACAAGATCCTATCTTACTTACCTTACTCATATTATTAAAAAGCTTATGATTGCTTTTAGTCTTATAGTCTCTAGTTTTAGAATATGTTCACCAACGACATCTGAAATCTCAGGATCTTAATTTACAATTAACAACTAATGAACCCTCAAAGTTTCATTAAAATTTTCAGTGTTTTCATCCTCTGATGAACCACCGAAACTTAACACTTCAAGATAACCAAACAAAATTACCACTGTAATGTAACATACAAAAAAAACTATCAATTCCACTCAATTCCCCGCGTATTTTCAAATTAATCAAGCAAAAGAAACCAAACAGCGAACTTTGGCCCCTTATCTTTGTCGCTTTTATACACACACACACACACACACACATCATGAACGACAAAACTTACTTCGGCTCTCACCCTACCTACATCTCTCCGATATCAAGAAAAATTCGAACCCCCTCCTCTCTCTTATTCCATCCTAAACCTTACGTCGACCCTATAGCAGTATAGCGTCGTCACATACCCCGAGAGAGCAACTCTCTTCTGCTAATACACCCCCCACGTCAAAGACTCGTCAAATAAAGACATACTCTCTCTCTCTCTCTCTCTCTCGAGCGCACGAGAAGTTGGTCTCACGGGACCGTCATGATATACAAACTTGTGCGCGCGTGCCACCGCAGTACCACGGTAAACTCGACTTCTCTCTCTCCCTCACTCCCTCGCGCGGAATTTATTAGTCCACGCGGAGTGTCTAGTCTCTCTCTCTCTCTCTATATATATACATGTATATATATACATATATATAGATATATATATATATCTATGTGTACATACGTATGTTTGTGTGTTTACGTATATCAAAGGCTGTATAGGGTAGTTGGGTGGTAGCTCTAACGAGGACGGGCGCGCGCGCGAAATTCGTCAATCGATTAATTAATCGAGTTTCGAATTGCCCGAGCCCTTAGTTTGCGCTGCCGCCACGTAAACCAAAGGAGGATGAGGAGGAGGTGGAGTTGCTGGAGTATAGTGGGTGGAGAGAAGGATTCGTATAGTCACCACTGCCGGTTTCGATCCCTCTAGCGGTAGTAGTGGTGGCTATATGTACAGTTAGGCACACAATTAAACGCATACCGACGTGCGAGATGAGACGGAGAGAGAGAGAGAGATATAGAGTACGCGCACTTGTGGCTGGTTTTGGAGGAATGGAGAAGCGTTATACGTGGGTATACTCTCAGTAGACGTACGCGTGGTGGTTGCAACAGGATGTAGAGCGAATGGTATTTTTGGGGTTGAGTGGTGTACTGGTTGGGTATGCTTTGTGGGTGAGAGGAATTTGAGGAGATAAGGAGAGGGTGGGAAAATAGGGATGGGGTTGGAAAATTTTTATAGAATTTGTGAGGTTTTGGATGGTCTGGGGGTGGAGAGTTCATTTGGGATGTGGAAGAAATGGTTGAAAAGAAAGTTGTCGTAAGTTTTTGAGAAAAAAAGTTATTATAATTGGAAGAAATGGAAAAAGCGTCTTTGTTTAAGTAGTTTTAAAGTCACGCGGTAAAAGAAGAATAGGTTTCGTCAACTTTAAGTAAGGAAAATTATCGTTTTTCTTCGGGTGGTTAAAATTAAAAATTGCTGCGGAAATTAATTTGATGATGCTAATTAATTTTTTTTACCGATAATTACCAAGGAAACTTTTTGAAAGGAAGTGGTAAGTATAAGTCATTCAGTTTTAGAAATATACTTAGTAAATAAGAAAATTGGTGCAAAATAGTTATAATAACATTACGATAGGATAGAGCCGCAACAGGTCTTCTCAAATTTTGAGTGACTATATAAATTGGGAAGAATATTATTTCAAGATTTTGAAATGATCATTTTAAAGTTTATTATTAACACATTTACGTAATGACCTGATTACGTAAAAATGTAAATTATGATATTAGATTTGCAAGCTGAAAAAGTGTGTTAAAAAATTCATTTTGTAATTCCTACCGTAAAAAAGTTCTTGAAAGTATATATTTTTCAGAAATAAATTTTTTAGTAGACAATTTTAAAACTTTTAAGCAAACCGTTAGATTAAATTGAAAATTTTAGCTTTTACTAAACAAATATTAAAATTTTGATTTTGTTAAAAAATAATGTAAATATAACTCTCTAAAATTACTTTTTAAAAAAAAGTAAAAATATTGGCGAGTAAGTATATCCGTTTCTCTCTCTCTCTCTCTCT
>JAWWEQ010051265.1:0-10379 GCA_035583055.1 Torymus tubicola | reverse complement strand
TATATATATATTTATATTGCAAGCATTTTGAGAAATGAAAATTGAAGCATGTGGTAATTGACTGTTTCGATAAGAGCAAATGAGAATGGTGGCAGTAGGTCTATGTTATCTATTTGAATTGAATGTAGGCCAAATAGGCCATAAACAAGAACAAGCCCAGTGTCGACCCTTAAACTTTCCGCGGCCGTAAAAGCTCTCGCGTCTATGGCTGGGCGTGCGCTGCTTGAGTAGCGACAAATTCATCGTTGCAGAAAAAACGTGACGAGGAGACGAGCGCGTTATCACGACAGCAGGTGAAAAAGAGAAGAGTTGCCATCGGCTGTAGACTTCGGAGTCATCGGCAGACATGGGGGTTAATTGGTTTCCGAGGCGCTAGTTGCGCGAGAGGGTGCAAGCTCGGGAGGAAAAGGGAGAAGTGAGGGAGAGCGAAAGGTTACCTGGACCCGCGGGTCGACGGCGTCGTCGAGGCGGTCGGCATCCTCGTCGGCGGGCTCGGGCGGCTGCTGCGGGGGTCGCCCGCTGCTCATCGTGGCGGCGGCTGCGACGGTGCTCCGTCGACGGGCTTGCGACGACAGCGGCGGCGGCGGTAGGGAGAGTCCCAACCCCCCTAAACCCTATTTACAAGCGACCCTTCTCGCCTCCCACGCATACCACCTGTGCACGCATGTACGAGGCATCGTCTGCTACGAACATGTCAGGTGGCCATATTGAGGCGCGACTGCCGCTCTGTGGCGCTGTCTGTCGATTCGGATCTCACCTCTCCCACCTGCCTTCTGGAGTTCTGGACACTCTGGACCGGCCTGTCGTCTGGGGCAGCTGAGTGCTCACTACTCTGCCCGCCTAAATCTGCAGATGCGTGTGTTAGGAGCGCCGAGCGCGCGCCGACGCATAACGCGCGACTTGCAACTTACCCGTGAAATGCTTACTGGTTTTGTGACGATGAGGCAGGATTACGTTCTGTGTTTAGCTAGATGCTGCCGTGACATGCTCATTCATGAGCTTGCGCAATTTTTAAACTCTAGAATGACTTTATTTTCTTTTGATTACAACAATCACTCTCTTTTAACTAATATATTTCTTACACATTAAAAACAGCTTCAAAGTCGAATTTTTGCATTTATTTTAAATCTATGGCCTATGATTTATAATTTGCCGCTTTAAAACAGGCTATTGTGGAAAAATTGTTTACTGAAAAATGATAAAAAAAACTTACTTCGTGCAATTAATTATCATTTTTTTTAGGAAACTGCAATTTATTAGTAAAATAAACATTTTATACAACAATAAGAACTTTGACAAATATAATATACACATCTCGATTTAAAAAAAATGGTTTTAAATTTAACATAATTCTTAAGAAAAGGTTTAATTATCTTTATCAAACTATTTTATCCCTTCTACAAATTGTAAATGAATTGCTGTATTAAATGAATATTATAAATTATAAAAAAGAAAGTAAAACAATTGGTGAATAAACAAGTAGGAAAGTTTACATAACTTTATTTTTTTACGTGTTATATATTAATGAATTTATTGATTATATCTTACTAACAATAAAAATTATCAAATCGAATGAGTTTTGAGTCGTTCTATGTTTCTCTAATTGTTAAAAGGATTTTTACAATTTTCCTAGCTTTTTTATTGTAAATGTAAATACTTTTTGGTTGCGTCTATTTTTCCTATTGATTTTTGTTAGTTTATTATGACGTTTGAATTCAAAACTGGTTTGTAAAAAGTGTTTACTGTTTTCATATTATAGTCCCATAAAGTCGCACTATAGTAAAATTGATATGAAAATGTCATTATTGAAAATTCCATTTTAAAAACGTAGAAAACTGTTATTAAAAATCGGGTTTATAAGTACTAAATTTTATGTGAGTTCTTGAACGTGAACTTTTTCTAGAAAAATTAACTTACAAATACATTTTCTCTTAAAAGTTTCTCAAACTGTAAAACATAATTTTTTAAACTAAATTTGAATGCGGTGCAGGATTTTAAGTTAGGGCAGGTAGTTATATATATATGACACATTTCATTTTTAAAAACCGTAAGTCTTGTATAAGTTCATAAAGGTTGATGTTAAATAAAGAGAAAAAATGCAGTCTATTTTCGAGGTTTATATATGTGTTTCCTATACGTCTGTATACCCAACCAAAGATGAGACTATCGCGTCCTTTGATGAACATTTGATATTTATCTATTTGCTTCTAGTTTTTTTTTAAATTATACCTCGCAAATTTCTGAATTTAGACACGTCTAATTTCTTGCATGGTTTCGCTCTATCGCATCAGAGATTTCTTCCTTTCCTTCTCTCATCGCGTAAAAGAGAGAGTGCCTTGCCGTAGCCAACTGTTTCTACTGCTCACACGTCTCTTTAGATGGCTGGTGCTATATAAATATATTCCAGGTAAGGAAACACGCCTATTACTGCGAATGGTATTATAACAAGTTGAATAATAAACCGTGGAAGTAGTTGCTTCAAGAGGACATAAATAAGTCACAAAGAGACACGTGCTAATAATTGCACGTTTTTTACCTTTGCAACCTCAGGTTAATACTCAACTATTCCTATTTTGTTTCGTAAAAAACAATATTTACACAAAAATCCTGCGTACATTGATCAGTCTGACATAGATAAAATACCTTTGATAGAGTTGTTATTTATCTTAAATATTATTTGAAAATATGTATTATTAGTCGTCATCTGTATATTTTAGAAAAACTTATTCATATTTTAGGGAATATTTAGCGAAAGTACTGTATGAAATTTATTTTAACAGTAAAAAAAAAAACAAAATATTTTCATTACAAGAAGTAGGTCGGACTTCCGGATCCCGAATTCAGTTCAAACTTTTGAAGTTGTGTTTTGATTTATAAATATGAAATAAACAACTACATTTGATCCTAACGTTAGAAAAATTTAAGATCTGAATTCTTTTTATATTTTCATATTATATTATTTAAAAAAAAAAATTAAAAAAAAATCATGAAAATAGGTATTTAGTTGTTTTATAGAATTAAAAAAAGATTAATTCTGTCCAAAGTTATAAAAGTTTGAAGTTTAACAATGAAAGTGCATCAAAAGATGCTTAGACACAAGCAGTAAATCCTAGAAAATTAACAATGCATTTTCATTGACGATAATTCCTGATTTTATATGGGATGAAAAAGAGCATGGTGATTCTGAAGCTTTTTGGATTTTAGTTGCGGATGTTGATTCCGAAGTGATCTTGCATCACGAATTTTTTCTGTTAAAGGTAATGTTTCAACTCTTTATTGTAGAAATAAAATAATTATTAATTATAAATAAATTTTCTGTTTCAATGTATCTACGATTAATTTATAAATAATTTTATATTTAGGTCAAATACGCGAACGATGAACATCTGGTCAAATTTTTCGTTCCGATATTCGAACCTTTGCCGACTCATTACTTTTTGCGAGTCGTGTCAGATAGATGGATCGGTACAGAAACACAGTTGCCTGTAAGTTTCAGACATCTTATTTTACCAGAAAAGAATCTGCCGCCAACAGAGTTGTTGGATCTTCGACCCCTTCCTATAACTGCTCTGCGAAATGCTCATTTTGAAGAGTTATATAACAAGTTTCCACAATTTAATCCTATTCAAACTCAGGTATGTATTAGATATTTCATAATCCATAAATTTAAACTGCCATAATTTAAGTATACATTATTAATAGCAATATTTTCATCTTTTTCATAGGTATTTAACGCTGTTTACAATTCGGATGCAAGTGTGTTTGTTGGCGCTCCAAGTGGTTCAGGTAAAATGACGATTGCCGAATTTGCAGTCCTCCGGCTTCTTTCTCAATATACAGAAGGTCGTTGTGTATACATGGTGAGCAAGGAGGCATTCGCTGAACTTGTGTATATTGAATGGTTGTTCAAATTTGGCAAACATGTTGGCAAAAAGGTCGTCCTACTCACGGGTGAAACTGGTACAGATCTTAAGTTACTGGTTAAAGGACAAATTATTATTACAACTGCTGATAAATGGGATATGCTCTCGCGAAGATGGAAGCAACGTAAGAACGTTGAGAATATTCACCTTTTTATAGTAGGTGAGCTGCAGCTCATCGTACGGCCATCAACTAAATTAGGCTTGTTCTGCAATGGGAATGGCAGGAGAGTTCAAAGTAATTATTATTCCGGCTCTAGCTACAGCTACTTGGACCTGAAACAGAGAGAGGGGCCTTAAGGTCCCCCGACGGACCGAGAGGTCATATCAAGGGGGAAGTGAAGGCCCACCGAAAAACTCCGGAGCGCAGAGCGCTAGGCAAGCCCGGTGATGGAATCCGGGGAAATTTCAGGGAGAAGCAGAAGGAGCGTCATAAAATGCGAAATTAAAAGAGAAACTATTAATTAGATGTTTAAATTACAACTAGCGAGATAGCGAAGGAGAATATCTATATGACTTGGAGTTGGGGAATGAAGAAACGACGTAATTGTGAAAGGGGGGAATAGTTTGAGCTGGGCAAGTTCCTTTAAGAGAGTGATGTGCTGAACATCATATTTGGGACAAGACCAGAAAACGTGGTTGAGGTCTTCGTCGGTGAGGCAGGATGTACAATGGGGAGAGTCGAGAAGGTTTTTCCGATGAAGACTAGCTGCTAGGCTAAAGTGGTTACTCCTCATGCGAGAAAGAGTGGTGATTTCTCGGCGTTCTAAACGGGAGGAGTGAAACCAGGGTTTACGGGAGGGGAAGTAGCAATTAGAAAAATAAAACGTACCTGTGGAGGGGCGATGATTAAGGAGAAAACGTTCGAATTCTGAAAAAAAGAGCGAATTAGCAAGCGAAAAAATATCTGAAGAAGGGTGGTTGAGAAAAATGCCACTTCTAGAGGCTTCTTTAGCCAGACTATCGGCCCTCTCATTGCCCGGGATGCCAAGATGACTAGGTATCCAAACGAGAGAAACACGATAATTGGCCTCATGAAAATCCAGCAGAAGTTTTTTGATTCAGAATATGGCAGGGACTGGGGAGGAAATGAAGTCCACAGTTTGGGAAATGGCTTGAAGAACACTGACGGAATCAGTGAAGAGAACAGAATCTGGAATTTGGGAGAAGAGAATGTGCTCCAAGGCAATTTGAATGGCGAGAGCTTCGGCGGTGAAGATGGAGGCGAGAGATGAAATCCGGAATTGGAGATTAAGATTGGCAGTGGTTTTTGAACCGTCAGTAAAAAAAGAAACAGAGTTCGAAAGCTTATCATGGAAAAGTTTGAGGAAGGATAATTTGGAGTTGTGGGATCTTTGGATTTGACGACCTTTGTCGAGAATGACATTAGGAGAGGGTTCTTGGGATTCTAAAGAGAAGGTGTAGCATTGAAGAACAGGAGAGGAGAAAAGAAGACTTTTATAACGTTTAAAATGAGCAAAAGTGCGAAAGATGGGAAGATTAAAGAGGTTGTATTTGTCGCGACCGTTAAGAGAGTCAAGTAAAAAGTTGAGGGAATCTAGAGTGGGGTTATCGGAGATAGAAAAAGAGTTGAGAATGAATTTAGAAGCGAGCTTCTTTTGCTTTATGGCTAGGGGAAATTCGCACGCTTCTGCATAGACGACTCGGTTAGGGGTCGAACGGCGCAAGCCGAGGGCAGCTCTGAAGGCTCGGCGTTGGAAGACCTCGAGCCGATGGAAGAGAGAGCGTCACCTGGCAAAACACAGATCGAGCCATAGTCAAGGGTGCCTAGGATAAAGGCTTTATAAATCTGAAGAAGGAAGTGAGGGTGGCCACCCCACCAGGTAGTGGATAGTGAGCACAGCATGTTAATATAAGGGGTGATTTTTGGGAAGAGGGAACGGATATGAGGAGACCAGGTGAGTTTGGAGTCAAGAGTGACGCCGAAAAATTTCGCAGAAGGGGAGGCTTTGATAATGGTGTTATTAAGAGAGATGGAGATATCGGAGGGGATGAAGTTACTTTTTGAAAAAACTACTAGTTTAGTTTTTTCTGGGGCAACTGAGACACCGAGCGAAAGAAGGTAAGACGAGAGATCGCGGATGCTTCAATGATATCTAGGCATTCTTGAAGGTTGGAAGAAGTAACATGAAGGGCAATATCGTCAGCAAAGCAGAGATATTGGCATTTATCGCGGATGTGTTTACGGATGAAAATAGTGAAGATAGTGTAAAGAAGGGGGCTTAGGATGCAGCCTTTAGGGAGGCCAAGGAAGGAACCGAAAGGACCGAGGGTTGAACCGAAAATTTTGAAGAAAACAGATCTGTTCGAGGTTAAGTTATAAATGAATTTCCAGAGGTTACAAGGAAAGCCTAGATCGCGAAGAATGTGGTAAAGAATTCCGGGATTTACGTTATCAAAGGCACCCTTGATATCTAGAAAGATAACTACAGTGAAGGAGTTAGAGAGAAAACCGGAATAGATAGAAGAAATGAGGATGAAGAGGTTGTCAAGACAAAATTTGCGTTTTCTGAAACCAAATTGGAAACGAGGGAGGATTTGATAGCGTTCGATCCACCACGAGAGGCAACGGTGGACGATCCTCTCGAAAACTTTAAGAAGACATTGGGCTAGGGAGATAGGACGGAATTTACTGGTGTTGCCCTTGGAGATGAAGAATACGAGAAAATTTCTCCAAGAGTCAGGAAATTCGCTACTGGAAAAAATTTTATTGAAAACGAAAAGAAGTTCATTAAGGATGTTATTTGAAAGGTGAGAGATTAAAATGTTATCGATTTTGACGAGGCCAGGGGCGGATTTCAACTTGGAGAAATTTTTCTTGAGAGAGATGGAAAGTTCTGTAAGAGAGAAGGGTTTAGAGAAGATTTGAAGGGCTAGTGGATCAGGGCGAAAGAATGTAGGAAAATTGGGAAAGAAGCAAGAAGGAGGGCAAATAGAAGGGATAAGATCGATGTGTTTCTGGATATTGGAAGTGTTAGCTGGAGTACTGGTTGGGTCAAGGTTTCTATGTCTAAAGCGTTTGATAGTATCCCAGAAAATAGAAGGTTTGGTGAAAGGAGAGAGAGAGGAGCAGAAGTTTTTGAAAGCTTGTTTTTTAACGCGAGCAAAGGTGATTTTAGCCGAACGTTTGGCAAGAAGAAGCTCGTCGTAAAGGTTAGGATTTCTCCTAAAATTACGACGAGCTGTCTTTCTTTTGGCTTCAGCCTCCTTGCACTCATCGTCCCACCAGGGAGGCTCAACCGGTTTGGGCCGGCTGCGACCCCGTGGGGGTTCGTCCGGGAGGGAGTTGCTGATTGCTTCAAGAATTGCCGAAGTAAGGAAGTTATAGAGACAGTTGGCAGAAGGAGGAGAAGAAACGACGGAAGTAGGCATGTGGGAAAAGGAAAAAATTTTAAGGGTCGAAGAGAAGTTTGCCCATCCTATGGTGGAGATTTTATTATAGTTGGGCCGGTGAGAAGAAAAGGAATAGGAACGAGCGGGTATCTCGAGGACTATGGAGATGGGAAAATGATCAGATAGATAATTATCAACATCCACTGACCATTGGCAGATGGAGTAGAGGTGAGGAGAGGCGAAGGTGAGATCGATGCATGAAGAATTAGCAGGATTGGAGTGGTTATGGTGTATGACAGTCCCGGTGTTGACAACGAGAAGGTTGTTGTCGGTAAAAGAATTGAAAAGAATTTCCTCGGTAGGGCAGTTGTGATTGCTGCTCCAGGAGAGGTGGTGACAGTTGAAGTCACCCGCCATGAAAATAGAATGGAAAGAGGAAATAGATTTAAGAAGATTGTGGAGGTGGAGTGAAGAGAAGCGAGCAGAAGGGGGTCGGTAGACAGAAACTAGGAGAATATCGCCTTGGACCGTTTGGATAGAAGCTGCAATACATTCGAGATTGTGAGGGGAGGAGTAGATATTTACAAGGGAGAAAGGAATGGAGTTGCGTAGACAAATGGCGACGCCGCCGCCTCTTTCGCCGCTGTCTCTATCTTGACGGGTGATGGTAAAACCGCTCAGAGCTGCGTAATCGCCGGGGAGAAGTCATGTCTCGCTAAGAAGGAGGATATCGCAGTCATGGGAAAGGAGTTGAAGGTAGCTCTTTCGCTGAAAGAAAGATCGGCAGTTCCATTGGAGAATGCGGAGATTTTTAGATTGGTTGGAAGCTTTATCCATAAATGGAGGAGAGGGATGGGAGGTTATTAAGTGAAGAGATTATGTGCGAGGCATCGTTAGAAAGACCGTTGGTGATGAGAAGAGGGACTATGGAATTAACAATGAGTTCGAGAAGAAAATTAATAGCAGAAAAATGCGAGGATTTAAGATCCTGAGAGTGCTGAGGTGAAAGAGTGTCTGCTGTGGGGAAAGAAGGGGCAGGTGGATTAGGAGGGGATTTGGGGTTAGGCTTTGGATTTGGGGTGGTTGGGGGAGAGGCCATGGAGAGGCCCAAGGTATAGGGTGATACCTGTGAGGAGGGGGGGGGGTGAGATGCTCGGTGATGGAGGAAATGCGTAGGCGAGGGTTAGAGGTATGCTTGTTAGGAGGCATGCGGGAGATGAAAGGTTTGTTATAGGAGCGATTGTGAAGCTGTGGGAGAGAAAGTAAATTGGTAGCAGAGATTGGGGAAGAAGGACGTGGTGCAGAGGAGGATGGGGTGTTAATTTTGGTTATGTGGGAGTAGGAAGTTCGGGGTAGGGGTGAAGATGACATTAGAGGGGAAGGGAGTGAAGGTGAATTTAAAAGTGGCGTATGACCTTAATTGATGAAGCGGTGGGTCTGAGCGGACCACTTGGGAGTACGCTTCGTCGAGTGAAAGATTGCAGGCAGCAGCGTGAGAGCGAACCTTTTTCTGGAGAAGCCACTCGGGCAGGATCGGTCCTTGGGCAGATGATTTTGCCTACAGTTCACACAGGTGGGCTGTGACTCTTTGTAGGCACAAGATTCAGCACCCGAATGAGCAAGGTTGCCACACTGTGGGCAGCGTTCCTTGCTTCTGCACTGCGACTTCAGATGACCAAACCTAAAGCATTGGAAGCACATTTTAGTAGAAGGAACATAAACACAAACTTCATATCTAACATAGAAGAGAAAAACATGCGAGGGGAGGTTTTGGCCGTCAAAGGTGAGGAGGACAGAGTTTGATGGGATCAATTCAGACGTTTTATCTTCTTTGATGATCTTACGGTTTAACCGTTCCATCTTGAGGAGTTTATGAGGAGAGCAGAGGTTAGGGGAAATCTCATCAGTTGACAGGTCGGTGGGGACGTCTCTGATGATGGCATGTCTATTTAGCCTGTGAGTGGGAAAGGATGCTCTCAGATTGTGCTGAGGAAGGACAGAGCTAAGCACGATGTTGTTGGCAGTTTGTCTGTCCCCAACCACAACAGTGATCTTGCGAGAGCCTGAGGGAGTAATTGAAATAATGTTACCTTTGTGGTTGCAATAGTTGTGGGGTGGAGTTTGCCAGAGATTAAGTCCGGATTAGTGGGCTCGATGAAAACAATAAAAGGGCCTTCATTACTAGATGAGTAGAGAACAGGAGATGAAGATTTTGATTTAGCAGCACTGGTGTTGGAGGAAGTGGTGAGAGAGTCCTTCGAGGGTTGATCAGAGGAAGCTTTCGACAAGGCAGTGGCACTGGTTGAAGACTGCTTCAGAGTGACGAGGGCCTTTTTGGGATTTGGTTGAATATCCTTAGACAGAGAGATGTTGTCAGAAGAAGGTGATGAAGCGTCTGGCGAGGAATCACGAGCCTTTTGGTCGACTCCTGGGTAAATTCCATAAGATCTGTAGATAAATCACATGGATTAGTAGAAGAATGAGAGGACCGAGGAAACGCCTTTTGGTAGAGAGAGTTCAAGGCGTCATTCATGCTGGAACAAGAAGAGGGAATGGCATGCTGAGGAGTGAGAGAGGAAAGAAGAGAGTGCCGGATACCGTTTGAAAATACTGAGAACCCTTTAGATGTAAAGAGCACTGAGAACACATGTGCGAGGCACGGAGGTTCGTGCGCGAATCCCTAGAACACGTTATGTCTCTTCTCAACTCGATAAGCCAATCAGAATCGTTAGACTTTCGAGTTCACTTGCTAACGCCAAAGACGTGGCCCAGTGACTTGGTACTCCTGCCGCCTGTACATTTAACTTCCATCCGTCTGTTCGTCCCGTACCTCTAGAACTTCACGTTCAAGGCATCAACATAACCCACAACGCGTCGCGACTCGCAGCTATGGCCAAACTCGTTTACAACGCTATTCTCCGACATGCTTTAAGAAAACCTATTATTGTCTTTGTATCCACTCGCAAACAAGCAAGACTGACAGCTTTTGGGATACTGGCTTTTACAATTTTTCCATGCCGACGAATCGGATATTCAGCCATTCTTGGAAAGAATGAGCGACTCGACATTGAAAGAGACGTTGAGTCAGGGTGTAGCCTATATGCA
>JAWWEQ010051264.1:0-10381 GCA_035583055.1 Torymus tubicola | reverse complement strand
TATATATATATATATATATATATATATATATATATATATATATATATATCTCGTAAATAGATATATACCGTGTTACAATGTTGATTTTTATTGCAATCGTAATTTTTTTATTCCAAAACAATAATAAATCATTGTTGTTTAATCGAAATTTTTTCATAAATTCAAAATCTTTCAGTACCCATATAGGTATATACTTTTCAGAGGCTCAATCGTTACCTATATATGTAGAGATATAATAGAAACTTGGAAGCTCCGGCTCTGTAGCTCCGTCGATTTAATTTAAATAAAAAGTCGTCTCGTATTCCAACGATACAATCGCCGTCGTCTCCGTCGTCGCTATCGACGTCGTTGGCTTGCAACTTTTACCGATCTTATCAGCGCGTAGTTTCGCTCTGTCCGAGAGTAAGAGAGAGACAGAAGTTCAAGTCTCTCGTCTACATAGCCAGTCGTTCGCACAGTTTTCCAGAAGTCGAGAATCGACGAACTTAGCAACAAGTGTGTATATATATATATGTATATATTGCGAACTGTCGGATTCGCGCAGGTCGAGCAAACTATTGGTACGAGGGTGGCTGTGACGAGGAGAGGATAGAAGGTAAGATGGGGGGGACTGGAAAGTTAAAATGAACTCGAGCTTTTTCTTGATGAGTTTGTCGTTAGGCACGTGCGTATTTCAATTTAGTCGTGCGTCTTCTGTTTGTCAGGTTGGAGAGCGGAGATGTGAAAAATGTAAGTTTAATTAAGCCTTGAATTGGTAAATTATTATTTTTAATTAAAGGTGATGTATTTTTGATTTTCTCGTGTATTGTGTATAATTTTGTTGAGAATGAGAAGTAGTTCGAATAATTCGAATTAGTTTCTGATAAGTGAATTGTTTTTATAGATATCGTTGAATTTTTTAAATGTGAGTGGCTAATGTTGATACGATCGTTATTATTTAAAATTATTGGTATTCTTATGTCCCAATATCAAATCTGATCAATTCAATTACCTCATTTTATAAAGTTCAACCTGTTATGTGAATAATTGAAAAAGTATTTGGCATCGAAAATAAGTTTTTTAAATCATAAATCTCGATTACCATAAATCATAAATCACAATTTTACATTGCTTTTTTAAAAACATAATTTATATAGCGGATAAATGAGTGTTCAACGAACTCATTGATCCACAGCTACACACTTCGATTAACATATCGTATTGTAAACACAAAACTATACCGTAAAATTCACACACTTTCGTTCACCTCTCATACCAATAAATCACTGATCCATATATACGTAACCACCTTCCAAAAAAAATCCCACATACCCTTGTTCAAGTACATTTTCGTCTACTAACATCATCTATACATAAGCATACTCCAAATCTGATAATACCCTACGATACAATACTACATTACAACGTTCCTATACAGAAGATTTTACATAAGCGCGCGCGTATGTATGCTACCTCGTACACGCCGGGGATATGGATAGCATGTAGTAGCGTATGCAGATTGCGCGCGAAGGCAGAGGCGTACACATCGATTCGTCCCGGCACTTACCTGCAAAATTGATATTGGAACTGCCGACGTACGTATAGGTGTATATATGTATACGCTTGTACCGCGGCGCTCGTTCGCCTCGGTGTCTTTGCTATGCATACGCGCACATTGCGCGGGCCTCTCTTTCTCTCTTACGCAATATAACGTAGCTGATATACGGTAAAACTATGTACGAGCGGATTGGAAATGCAAATTGTTGGACGGGGTATTGTTGGCCGTTTGATTTAGATTCTTTGTTTCGGAAGCGTTAGAATTTGTTTCTTTTCGTGTTGGTGCGGGATTAAAGCGTGGTTTTATCGATCGCTTGATAGATATATAAAGGTATATAATAGTGATTGACGGAGTTGGGAAAGTGGAAATTTTTTTAAACTATGAAATTTATCCAAGCATATGTATACTTATGAAATTGATTATTCATACAGAGCAAATGTTTGATCGGGATATAAAGAACGAGAGTTTTTGTCACCAAATTGAACATGTTAATTTTGAGCTATCGCAGATGAATGAGTTATTTCTTCATTGACATACACTCAGCTAGACACAGTTATATAGGTATATTGATATACGTTTGATTTATTTCGAACACGCGAATGAACGTCTGCCATCTGTATCAATAGTTTCACTCTCAGATTATGGGGGTTCTCGAGAAATTAGAATAGTAGATATATCTGAATGCATATATTATATTTACTTTCCATATGTTTGCGCCGCTATACAAATTTTGCGTATATTGAGAGCACACTTACTAAACTATGTTTTTTTTTATTCTTTAGAGCATTACAAATGAAAATAAAAAGGGTGCCAAGTTGGAACCATGTGTCAACAATAAGTTACAGGTCAATTAATAATAATGAAAAAATGATTAAAAATAGGTCTAGTTTGATCCAAAATAATTCCATAAATAACAACTCTATATGAAATTCGGACAAAAAGAAAAAGAAACTAGAGAGCGAGAGCTTTTCAAATCTCTTTTCAGAATTGGAACCCTTTCATTCTTTCGAAAGTTACGTGAGTTTGAAGTTGGGCTTGAAACTGACGAAAATGGTAGCAAAGGGAGAATTTGAAAAAAAACAATGAAGTTCGTATACATGATTACAGTATTTTGTGAATTTGCTATCATTTTTCGTCAGTTTCAAGCCCAAATTCAAACTCACGTAACTTTTGAAGTAATGAAAGGATTCTAATTCTGAAAAGAGATTTGAAAAGCTCTCGTTCTCTAGTTTCTTTTTCTTTTTTCCGAATTTCATATGGAGTTGTTATTTATGGAATTACGTAACTTATTGTTGGCACACGGTTCCGACTTGGCACCCTTTTCCTTTTCATTTATAATGCTCTAAGGAATAAAATAAACCTAGTTTGGTAAGCGTGCTTTCAAAAAGCACATGTTTCCATTTTTGGGATAAGAAGTGTCCGTGATTTTCTGTAGAATGGCTCATATACATATATTCTGTTAAATCATATACGCATGACGTGCGTACATTGACGTCCATTCATTCATTTGAATGAGCTTACACGAAACCTCCAATATCAACTGCTGCAATTCGTGTGTGCGTAAAGCTAATAAAACGATGTTTTACAGCGAGTCCAAATGCGCCCGTGATATATGTATCGAATATACGCGACGTTACGTCTCACTTGTATGTGTGTGTGACGCTCGCGCGTATATAGCTTTAGGAAAATTTTCAGATCTGGATAAACGGACATTGAAATTCAGCGAATTAATGAAGTATGGCGGTGATATATAGTCAAAACTGAGTTGCTTTAAACTCGTTTGTCTTGAAATAATGTTTCTTTTCGGCTATAGCGATGGTGACTCAAATGGTGCAGTTGATTTTTCTTATAAAAAGTCCTTAGATGCCTTTATTCATTATTTTAAAGTATGGAATGAATTTTTTGTTAAAATAAGATCAGTAACAGGTCGAGTAGTTTTAGTAAAAAAATAGTTTTGGCTCTAAATGTCAACTAAAGGAGAGTTGTGCAGTAATGGCACTCATAGTATTTTTGGCTGTATAGCTTTTGATTTTATGGATTAAACTTAAAATACCAAAAAGAAAATAGTTCTGAAAAGATTTTTCATGAATTATAATAATAAAAATTTTCTGAAAAAATTCGTAAAAAGTATTGCACGGTTCTGGACATATTACTTTTTTACGGAACTTTAAGTTATGACAATTCTTAATATACATGAGTGGACATATTACTTTTTTACGGAACTTTAAGTTATGACAATTCTTAATATACATGAGTGAACGTTAAAATGTTTTAAAGAAGAATAGTGGAACACCGATATATTTATCGCACGGTTTTTAAATTATTTTTTTTAAACAAAAACTTAAAAAATTAAACTATTTTTTTAGCACCAATATCCAGGTTATGCTCCTTTATAATATAGTGTCAATACTGGGCACTAGCCGAAATGCCGTAACCGAGTAAAAAAGTCATTATATTATTTTAATATTGATTTTCAACCACCAAGAGGTTTTACCAACTGAAAGACATAAATTTAACTCTGAATTCTTAGGGACGAAGTACAAGTTTTTGAAAAAAGTATTACGTAAACTGTAGAAAGGAGACGAGAAAAAATAGCTTTTAACATTTTAATTCTTGTTACAATACTCAATTATGAATTCAATTGTAACTTGATTTATAAATTTCGCGTTTAAAATAATGAGCACGAAATATGTTAAATAACATATCATAAACTACATCTAACCACCACAATTCAGCCATCACATACACTAACAGATGGTAGTCTCCTTTGTTCATGAATACACAACTCTTCTCCACATGAACCATTTTCAACTCTTAATAAACCAATTAAGGTATTCTCACATTGATAATTTCAAACTAACAGCCCCATAGGTAACCCAATAAACATTAAAACACCAAACCTACTTTACTACTACCGTCAATCTACAACCCCTACGATTTTTTCAAAATAAAAAAAGAAAGAAGATCCCATTATCACAACCACTCGCTCAACGTTTTTCCCTTTTTCTTTTCAGCTCACCGTCGATCTCTCTCATTTCTCTCTCACTTTTTTTCTTTGCTCACTTCTCAACCGAGACGCGCGTGCTGCATTCTGCGGTATTTCGATTGCTCTCCCGTGCTTCCTGCTCGTCGTCGCCACGGAATTCTTCTTTCTCTCTCTCTTTCTTGCCCCCCTCACACTCATCCCCGCCCTTGTCTCGAGCGGATTTTTCGCTTCGTTCGTCTTTTATCCTTGACTCTCACCCTCCCTCGAGAGACAGAGACAGAGGACGTATATATCTTTACGGGTTTACGGGTTTTCCTCGTATATATATATACACATAGATATCACTACTACTGCTGCATCTTTTTGAGCTTTCTTATTTTTTTATGGACACGCGCGCGCTCGAGAGAGAGAGCTTTGTCTATATCTCTGTGTACCAACGATTTTATGGCTTGTTACGTTGAGATCCAGGACAGGCGATATATAGAAGGAGAGAAAGATGGTGGGCGTGTATGCGCGTATAACGTATCAATTGGTTTTATAGCGGTAGTATAAGCGCGCAAGTGAACAAGCGCGTGTTGTCGTTGTTGATGCTACTGTGCGCCGTATATATCTTTGTTTTTCATTTCGAAAGGAGATGCATGGATATATTCATAATATATAGGGTGTATGCAGTTCTTTGAATACTGTAGGTCAGTTGAAGGATATCAGTCGGACTCTTTTATGAAGTGTGGGTGTGTATATGTGTGGAATCGGTGCAATGTCAATGGAATACGCGTGTATATACTATTGAGAATTTATATGTATCGTTTGATTGTTGAGCAGATCGATTTATTCAAAATTGGCGCTATATCAAGTTCGTGGGATAAGTAGATTCATGCTGGATATAGTCAGACCCGATTCATTCATCTTACGATTTTTAAGTACTCTACACAGCGCCACGACTTTGGTTTCTGATCAATACTCTTGTTTCAATGAATAGAATCATGCAAATTTTTCGATTTAGTTTACAATTACAAATTTTATTGTATACAGTAAAATGGAATTCAAATTATTTCGATATTTTTTTAATAATAGGATTGATGAATGAGTAACAGAATATTTATTTGGAAAAAAAAATTTTAATTTAACTATCTGGAGTTAAATATTAATGCCGTTATTTACACTACCATCAAAAGTAAGACACGACATATAATAATTTATATTCTTAAAACTTTCTTCATTTAAAAAATAAGTCAAAACTTGCATGATTTTGTATTCTGATATCCATATTTGGTTTTTACTATCCAAAATAGGTTTCTATGTGTTTTAATATATCATTCTAGTACTTATTCTACGCGAGTCTTTTAAACATACATCTAATAATATTGAACGTATATATTATAATAATCATACAAAAATAAGACGTAACTCTCGATCAATGATCGACGACAGATGCCATAACGGCACACTTAAAAACTATTCCAATTGTTCCCTTTCGATCCGAATCCAATGCCCATTCTAAAAATCCTCCTTTCAGAAAATGCAATATCCATATAATCATCTACTATGGGATATCGCGCCATTCATAACTTGCCTTTATACTCTTTCCACCCTCCCTCCGTCTTATCATTCTCATATTCAAAGACTCTCGCGCAGATCTGATTATATACGATTCCCCTTCGGCAGCACGTCACAGTAAAGTAGCATTTCCACGGTATAACCGAAAATAGGAAGTCTAGCCGATCCTCCATATATATGTGTCTCGCGTTCAACCGTGCGGGTGCAATAGACCGCGCGTGTCCGAAGCTCAACTCTTCCCTTTCTCTCGTCTATACTACTATCTTAGACTTTTACCTTGAGATTCGCTACTACACCGCACACACACACACACACACATATATATATACAAGAGAACGAGCGCATCAATTTTCTTCCCGCGAGCGTATCTACACGGTCACGTTACTTCGTACATATACCAGTTGTATGTGTATCTATATATATATTGTACGTGTGTACCGGAGGGATTCTATAGCCCCGAAATCGAGACTCTTCTCAAGAGAAGGAGGAGTGTATATACCTCCTCGTGCAATTCGATCCTCTGTACGGTAAGATGTATACGCGCCTGTGTCTGTGTGTATATATATATGTGAGCAATCATCGCATGTATATGTATATGATGTGAGGTCAGACTGTGTATATAGATACCGGAAACGTAATCCATGTTTACGCTTCGGCGAGCGTATAAGCGCAATGCTGGACCAACTGTGCGATGCGCCGCTTACTATATAACAGGGAGACGACAAATCCGTGAGATTCTCTCGGAGCTATATAGTGGCAGTGTGTATACTATATATATAGTGATGCACGTGCGTGCACGTGAGTTCATAGAGCTTTGCATAATGTTTCGTTAATGGTATGTTGAGTAGTGTGCAGATAGATTTACAGGGAGTAAGGATTTGAACGGATGATATTATGTAAAGCAATGTCCATTATAGTTTTCAGCGTCTTTGGGTATAACGAGTTGTAAAAGGTAAACAATTTGAGCGTGACCGATGATGTGTCGTGGTTGATAGGGTTTATATAAGTTTTTAGAATATTTTAACGAAAAAGTTGATACTTATTGGTAAAAATAAAGTTTGGACGATTCGGTATAAAGTATAGCCCGAGATTTTAGGGGAAGCAGGTTTCGTGACAGTATATGATATAACATATATATACTCAATCATAATACTAGAAGGTTAAATAGACAGATTAGCGACACACTTATATATCTATTAGACGCACGACCATAACGTGATCAATTTAATTAACGCCTTAACGGTGCATACCCCCGAACCACGTCATTATAACCACCATCCATTTTAAACCCTCAAAATTACCAATCCCGGATACACTTGCTGCATTCCACTCATCTCTCATAAATCACTCTCTAACAATCCCCCGGTACCCGAAAAATTCCCTCCCGAAAATCATTGTCAGTCTCTCCGTGTCTTTACGACGCAATTACCACCGCGAAATTACGTCCAAAAACCCCTCGTGTATACATACACACACACACACACACACGCAAAGAGCCGCGTACGATGGGCACATCACGCAGGCGTCAATTTTATAGCAAAGCCCGCGCGCGTAAACCATAGCTGCGGGAGGGGGGCGTGCATGGTCGTCGAGAATTTGGAATATCGAGTCGACGACGAGGTTGAGAGATTTTACGTTTATGAAATTTTTACGTGGTCTCGTTTCGTCCTATATACGTGTGTGCATATATATATAGCACTACGTAGGAGTGCAGTTTAAGTGCAGCAGCGAGCGGTGCGTGGTGAAAGCCGCGGTGTGTATTATAGAGTGAGGATCAAATTGGACGTTATATAGGTGTGGTGTGTATGAAATGGAAGGCGAAAGAGAGAGAGAGGAAGGTTTATGTTACCAAAGGTGTGCGATGGTTTGTGGATTATGGATCGTTCGTATTGGAAGAGGGAAACTTTTTTAGTTTTAGTTGAGTGTTGTGTGGGGGAAGATGGTAAGGGTTAAGCTGTATATTTATATAAGAAAATGGTTTGGATATATGCGGGCGTGTGGTTTTGTTTTATGATTGCTGGCGCGTTTAAATTTCAATTTATTTTATGAATCGTATAACGTTGCGAGAAAAGTTATTGCTTGTGTTAAACCAAATTAAGAGCGTCGATATATTTTCTGAATGTTAATGTGAACACGCTTGCTATAAAATTTCATAGGCGCAAGTTATTGTGTGTACGAGAACTGTGTATAAAAATTTAGTTACTATTGATTAATATTTAATGAAATTCCGTTATACTAAATTTTCAGTACTTTTCTTTTCAATTTTTATATAAAAGTTGTTTCAAGTTTCAACTTTTGTGTGTTCGCATCGCTCAAATCAATACTACGAAAATTAAATAGAACCGTCAGCGTAGGAAAACACGTACCCAACCCCTCGAAGTAAAAAAAACAGAAACGAAATATTTCCATCGACAGGTCTCCCCCCCCCCCCCCGAGAGAGATAAAAAACACCGAACTGTCCGCGAAGAAAAAAAAAATAACAGGAAAGGAGAAAGATGTCAAATCTTTGGCCAGCTTCGATTATTCATGAATACTCTGCATCAAGGCGTTCACGACGCATTAACATATTCCTTTCATCGATGGTGTCCCCCGTCCCTTTTACAATCATATCTTATCGCACGATCAACTGGGGCGCGTTCAACGAACCTCGCGCTGTGACTGCCACTCAATGGAATATTCTTTTGTCGAAAGATCAAATGTTTGCCGAGCGCAACTATATACTAGTTGAACAGCGCACACTATGGAGAGAAAGAGAAGACTATAAGTTAGAGTAAGAAAGAAAGAGAAAACGACGTCTTTATTAGATTGGCGCGCGCGCGGCATGGAAAATTCAGATTTTCGCGAGCGATAAATCGAACATTGAAAAGTCTGTTTGACGTGCTAATTTCGATTGTATGTGCGTGTCTGTTATTATCTATATATGTACGTGGGTGTATGTCTATTTGAAGTCTGTCGTAGAGATAAAAGGTCGTTTATTATTGAGAAGAAGCTTGCGCTGATAGATCGGGTATAGGGGCCAAAGAAGGAAATACATATATACATATTCTTGCGAGGTAATGGTGTTCAAATAAATCTGTTGGAAAAGTTTGTATTCGCAATGGAGAGGTTTGTGCGCGTGCGTACGGTTGTCGAAGTATATTCTATTTTCGATTTATATATATTCTTCTATGAAGAATAACTTTATTCGCGGTACTGTGATATATACATGCGCACTTTTACCATCAATATAAAATTATATTACGACTTCGAGGATGAAATCCGGCAGAGTCGGGCTGCAAAGCATATTACACCGAAGAGTTATCTAACATTACCGCGTCTCGATGTTTTTCTCGGAAACTTTTACATTTTCCACTATACCTTTTCACACATATATATATATATATATATATATATATATATATATAACTCACTGTTGAAATACTGCATTCGAAGATTACTCGTATATCGACTCTCTTTCTCTCTCCGCGATTTAAAAATTTACGCGCACCGCCTCGCGTAATAACCCGGAAAAACTACTACTGCACGTCAATACCAGAAGCTTAAGAAAAGAAAAGAAAGAATCCTGCTCAACAGGACAAACTTACACATACACACACACACATATATATATTTAATACTATATAGTATATTATAATTATCTCTTACAAATGGATATATGACGCAATGTATTATTTTGCAGTTTTAAAAGTGATTCTACTATATTTTCTTATTTCCAAATCAATCTTGGAACAATTAGAAGTTCTTGACATAGACTATTCTACAAGAGCTGGTAAATAGATGAAATTTTGTTTTTCAATTTATTTTAGCAACTTGCACGCGATTGCATGTTGCATTAAAAATTTGATTGCTAGGTTACAATCATCCGCCACAACGCCAAACAAATAAGTTTATAAAAATTTATTTTTCATTGAATATAAATGAGTCGTAGTCTGTTATTTTAATAGTATAAAGTCAGACGCCATCTAGATGTGACATCCTGTATCGACTTAATAGCTTAATTGACATTTAATGAGAAATATCATGAGTAAACAACTTGAAATAACACACACACGCAAATAAATAGTAGCTTTCCTTTTGATATTTCGTAAAACACACCCTCTAAAAACGATGGTAAAAATGGCAGGTCGCAAAAAGCCCGGCGTCACCCCTAATTTTGCAAAAAATCACCCCCGAAAACGGTTTGTCGCTTATAGCTCGCGAACGGTAAAAGATATCTGAAAAAGGCCCAAACAAAAGTTGTAGAGCGTGAAATTTTACATAAGAATCACCTATTACTTTATTGCACTTGATAAAATTAAGCT
>JAWWEQ010051263.1:0-10383 GCA_035583055.1 Torymus tubicola | reverse complement strand
AGAGGAAGTTCTTTGATCATTTTCCCATTAATACTGTCGTAGCCAGGAGATTTTTTGTCTTTGAGTTTCTTGATGATGTTAACTACTTCTTTTAATTTGATATTTTTTAAATGTATGTCCTCTATGTGTTTCTTTCTGTTTACCTTGAGTATTTTTTGTTCTTCTTCTGCATTTTTACAGGTTGGCGTAGAAAAAACATTCCTCAAGTGTTCAGCGAAGATTGCAGCCTTTTCTGAGTCCGTTCTTGCCCAGTTCCCATTTAACTTTACTTAATCGAATTGTAAACAGAGAGATATTCGTTATAACGTCTATTCACTCCGAAGGTTACAACATGACTGAAAATCTTTTACTTAAAATTAATTTTTCATCTTCTTTTTCTTTATCCTTGACTTTATTTTTCAAAATCTATAAAACAAAAATAGTAACACATTATTTTAATTCAAGACATTTTTATATTTGAAAAATAATAAAAATTAAAAAGAAACAATTACCTTTTTTTCAATTTTGTCATCAAGCTTTTTGTTTTCAACTTGGTCCGTCTCACTTTCTTCGGAATCAGACTCTTCAAACTCACTGAAAAGAGTTTGCGATAATTTTGTAAATTTGGCTCTTTTCTTAGCCAATGTATTAACATCATCTTTACCACCTAGTATAAATAAAAATTTTATGATGAATCACATTTTTGAACAAAGATAAATTATAAAAGTAATTATTTACAAAGATACAGATTTCCCTTTTACCATATATTTTAACTTTATCCCTTTAACTATGAATTTTATTTATTTAAAAAATAAATTATTAAGCTTACAGGCTAATTGACATATCTGTGCGGGCAGATATATACCATCTGGATGTTTTTCGTCAGTCCATTTTACCGAATAATATTTAGCTTTGTTAAAGTCATATTTATCTTTAGGTAACCTCAATTTAAATTCTTTTACATCACTTATTTGCACAAATGTAACTAATGGGCTGTCAATAGTCCTTATATTTCACACGTGCATGTGTCACTTCCATCCTTTGATTATTTTAATAAATTATTTTATTAACTAAAATAGTTTTATACAAACGTGGTATTCTTTCCTTATATTCTTTGGCACTGATTCACAGAACGTTGAAGCCGGTAGGTAACGAACAAAAACAAAAATGATAGTATAGTCGCACTCCTCCACCAATAGGAGATAAGCTTGAAATAGAACCGATCTTTTGAAAGCTTGTCAATGGTTGATCAGCGTTTCTGCCGGTTCTATAACTTTTCTTTGTCTGTAGTAAGTTCCGTGGACGCGGCAGTGCGCGTGCATATATACAGACTAATAGAGTGATCAACTCTGCGGACCTGAGCGTGTATAATTATAAAGTAAAGCTTCATACAATCTCTATAATACACGGAAATTACCACAGAATATCTCATGTTCGGTCAAAATTTTAGAGTTTAACCATATTTTTAACCCAATATAAATACTCTTTACTCTTGATACATAAAAAGTTATAGGTAGGTTGAGTTTCAATGTTACGTGGGTATTAAAAGTGTTCTATAGTACATCGTTCCTGCGTTCCAACGACAAAACATCGGTGCTATTATATTCAAGTTTGGAACACATCAGATAACGGACGAACTGGATATTCGACAACTAACGTATGAATTTTTTCAATTATTAATCAATCAATCGATTATTAAAATTTATTATGAGGTGCCGCGAGTATTTAGAAGGACGTGGAAGAGTGTCAAGAGCCACTATATATCGGCGTCGTCAAGAAGAACAAGTTGAAAAAGGTTATAATTCTGACAGTAGTAGTGAAGATGAAAATTGGAGGGTAAGTCATGAAATCACTTTTTAAAATTAAATTTAAAACTGTACCTGCTATTAAGTGAATTACATATCAGTGTAATTGTTTACCACCTGCGTATATATAAATATTTTTTACTTTTTGAATCAAAACGATTCTATAATAAAACAATAATGAGTTTGTTTACATTACCTATAATGTAATAAAAAAAAATCACTATGCATATGGTATATTTACATATGTGCATACGCTGCATTTAAAAAATATGATTACAAAATCATTAAAATCCAATATTTTTTTTCTATTTAATAAATTTTATTGTTTAGTATATATTATGAAGTAGATTCTTCATAATATTTACAGATTTATGAATATGATTATAGGCATGTGTTAAATTATAATGTAAATTCATTTTAAAATTCTCAAAATACTATAAACATTATATCTTGTGTATTGTTTAGGAATATTTCCGACGAGTACCTATACCTGCTGGAAGTTCGAGTTTCACTGAATCGGAAAGAGAAACAGATAACGAATTGCAATCAGTTTACTCATCATTATCTGCAGCTACATCAGTAGAATCTGATTTTCAATCCATGAGTGGGGAACAATCATTACAAGAAAGCCAACACGATCTAATACAACCCATGGAAATAACTGAAAATCAGGTTTGTAAGATTTTCTAAGAAATACTTATTTTGTATAACTGAATGTATAAATAACAAAATTAATATTTTTTTTAGATAAATGATACATCTTCCGAAACTTGTATTAATCATACAAATGAAATCTTTGCTTTACAATACTCTGATGACGATTCTGTAGAAGTATGTATAAATTATTATCTTACTTGACAATCAATGAAATTATTTACATATACCTCTATTAATTAATTAGCAACAACACTTACAAGAGATTTATTATTTAATGTAAGATTAAATTTTTTATCAATGCGGAGATTTTTTATTTTGGCTTATTAATGTTTAATATGTTATAGTTTATTAATGTCTTAAAACCCATTCTATGCAAATCTGGGCATAACAATAACAATTTCTAACAAAGAGTTAGAAATATAAATACTTTTTGAACAAATATATTTTTTATGGAAAAAACTAACTTTAAGTTTTCTTTTCAATTTTCATGAATTTTTATGGTTTTTTCCAAAACAAGATACTTTTTCAAAAATTCTCATACTTCTAGCTCTTCAGGTTATATTTATAACTATAACAAGTAAATTCTTTTTTTGTACCATTAGAATTCATTGAACTGTCTTTAAGAAGTAATTCTAATTTTCATATAGTATAATCCTGTCTTGAATTGTAGCCTTTTTCAAATTTTAACAAAACTGTCACTGCACACTTAAGGGGGTCTTACACCTGGTTGGTTTAATATCTGTAAAGAATAAATTATTTTAAATTAGTTGACACAATAAATAGGCATGCTGCTATGATAAAAATATTGAAAAATCACAAACAACATATAATCATATACAGAGGAAATAGCAATACAAAAATCTATTTCAATATTATAAAAGAAAATTAAGAAAGAAGTAACAATTAAAAATCTAATGTATAGGATACATGAAACAATGTTTTAGATAATAAAAAGAAAATCAATAATGCTGTTTATTTATAAAAGAATGCTTATCTGAGAAGAAAGTATAGAATAAACAAACTTACTACTCAAGAGTTATCGCAGCTTGACAGAGAGCTACAGCTACAGCTCTTTACCTCTTGAATGATTTTCAAATCCTGAGCCTCATTCAATCATTGTCTAGGTGTCATCCAATAATGATTACTGCTGTAAATCTGAAAAAAAAAAATTTCACAAAGTACCTATCTTTCTACTAATTCAATAATTATTTAGTTAATTTTTACTTATCTGACATATCAAGGTAATTGAAGTTTTTGGCTCAGAGAACGTGTGACTTTACTTAAGTGAAGTAAAGTCACAAATATCCACAGGACAATAAATATAACCTAAACGCACTCGCAATAAAAGCACCCGCAGCAGCCGACGCTCGCAACACTGACGGTTGACTTCTCAGCTCAGTTCTCAAGCACTTGCCATGGCGCATGGCAGATGGCGCCTTAAAGGCTGACGCGGGGTCTCTCAATACTTTCTTACCAGCTGAGCGCACAATTTGAGTTCGCGAGTTAAAATTTCGCATTTAAAATTTTTGTGTGTTTTAGATTTTGTTTGCGTGTATGAAATATATAAATATTAAATTAATTAACGTATTATCTCAATTTAACGTGTAGCAGGAACGCTTTTTTGTAATCTTTTTTCGTTAAAAACTCAATTAAAAAATTAATAAAAATGAATCAATTAAAAAATTATTTTTATAAATTTAAAATTAACATTTCAAACTATTACTTTTTTTCTTTAAGTTTAAAACCGCCTGTAAATTAGTTTTATATATGGCTTATATTAATGTGATAAATCCCAAGTCGGTCAAAACTGGTGACATGTTCCTATAGAAGTTTATTCACATTTTTGCTTGCATCTTTGGGAATTTTTTTAATATGTCTCTCGAACTTTTTCTACAATTTGAGAATAATGTATAGAATCAAAAAATCGAATAAAAAAAATTGATGTTTTTCTCAATTTATAGGTATAAGACCGCCTCAATATATTATTAAACTTGTATAAACTTTTTGGATACACCTTTACATATAATAAACACATTAAATATTCATTTCTTGATTCGCCCACAAATAAGTACAAATATAAAAACACTAAGAGAAAAGCTATGCATGAAAACAAACTCTGCTGAAATCACATGGTTCATGGTTATGTTTATATGGCTGTGCTTATTAGCAGACAAGATATATATGTATTTGTATACATAGGTTTAAAAGAGAGTATATTAATATAGTGAATTGGTGTCAAATTTTCGACTGTCAGACGGTCATTTTACGAGAACAGATATGGAAAATGGTCATAAAACGATCCCATTAAGTTTCAAATGACACAATATAGTTCATATCATTTTTATAAGAAATCCCTTAAATAAATTTATTTATTATTTTATTATTTTATTTTTATACTAATATAACTTGACAATAATAATATTTTTTAGATTTCAAAATACATTAATCTACACAATACATTAATTGCATTTGTATTTTTTTGACTTTGTCGTTACTTTCTGAAGGGAGGCCTTAATTACTACAACTTTACGACCAAAGTAATAAAATTATATTCTATTTGCAGAATTCCTGGATTCAGGATGCCCATGATGATATCTTCGAAAATACCAACAAAAGTAGTGAAGAAAATATAAATAGTGACGATGATAGCAATGAAAATGAAAGCATTTCAGAAGACGATAATTTACTTCACGAAGAAATGTCTTTTAATCGGCTAAGAGTAATGTTAACAGAAAATGATAGTAATCATACTATCGATTCAGAAATAATTGTGAGTAAGTCGGAAATGTTACTCGCTGTCCTAAAATTTGGTTTAACATACAATCTTAGCCAGACAGCAATTGCCGATCTGTTTAAAATGTTAAATTGCTTTTTTGGATTTAAAATATTTCCTGAAACACGGTATCTCGTCGATCAAATCTTTGCTTCCAAAAACCATATACAATATCATGCTGTTTGTCCGCGATGTAAAATGTACGTTAAGAAATTTAATCGCAAACGACGTCAAATTAAATGTAACTTATGCAACACAGAGATTTTTCTTAAAAGCCCAACGTATACTGATTTTTTCGTCATAATAGAAGTAGAAAAAGATATTGCCAATTTAATTCAGTCGAATAAAGAGCACTATAATTTTATAATTAATAAAAGAATGGAAAATCGAGAAAATTTTGAAGATTTTAGACGGACATTTGTATAAAAAATTCATGAGATCATTACCTGTTAATGAAAGAAAACATTTTGTTACGGTAACTTTTAACACTGACGGCTCTCCCATTTTTAAAAGTTCAAAATTTTCTATTTGGCCGATTCAACTTGTGATAAACGAAATGCCGTTTCGAGTTAGAGCATCAAATCCTATCGTCTGCGGAATGTGGTTTGGCAAAGACAAGCCGAAGATGAATATATTTTTAAAACCTTTTGTAAATAATATGAATAAATTAGCCAATGAGGGTATAAAATGCAAAATTAATAATGAAAACCAAGTGGTAAAAATGTATGTACTTTGTTCCTGCGTAGACTCTGTGGTAAGAGCACCCATGCAAGGAATAAATCAATTTAATGGCTACTACAGATGTTCATGGTGTTTGCATCCAGGTGTCTATGTCCCTACTGTTAGAAGGGGCGGAGTGAAATATGTTTTGCTAGATGAATTACCGCGTTTAAGAACAGAACAAGAAACATTACAATATATGCAAGAAAGTTTAACATCTCGTCGACCTGTGTATGGAGTTAAAAAATCATCGTGTTTAATAAATTTACAAAACTTTAATATAATTTCAGGATTTGTGGTACATAGCATGCATAATATTAATCTTGGTATAGTAGAACGGTTTCTTAATTATTGGATAGACACTCGCAACATGCCATATTCCTTATCAAATGACGAAATAAGTGAAGTGGATAATATTCTATCGACAATTAAAGCTCCTAAAAACATCGCTCGGTTATCACGAAGCATTAGCAACAGGAGCTGGAGGAAAGCACGAGAATTTGAAAATTTTATATTATATTATAGTTTACCTTTACTTTTATCTTTTCCTCATATGTTACCCTATGCCAAACATTGGGCATGTTTAGTTCAATCATATTATACTCTGCTAAAAAATAATATTACTGGTGATGAATTAGATCAAAGTAATTTCTTGTTAAAAAAGTTTGTAGTTTATACAGAAGAGCATTACTCTACTAATTCTATGACTTTTAACATACACCAACTTCTACATTTGGCACAAAGTGTAGCTGATTGGGGGCCATTATGGGCTCACAGCGGATACTGTTTTGAAAATGGAAATGGGCAATTAGTACGCAAAATTCAAGCAGCAAAAGGTGTAATACATCAATTGTGCAGATTAATTACAATGAAGGAAAGTGAATTTATATTGAAAGAGCACATAAATAATACAAGACCATTTTCTTCAATTCATAGATATATTTCATACCTCGACAGCAAAAAAAATCCAATTACATTAAAGTTGTCTCATGCAAGATATTTTGGACCGTACCGGCTGACAAGATTTAGATGGATTCAACAATTAGAACTTTCTAATCAAAGTAGGACTTATAAAAAAATGGTCAAAGACCAATGTCTCTATACAACATCTAAACGAATAAATCTACGATCCAACAATTCTTTCGCAGTGACAAAAAGGAAAAGTTTTATTCAAATAATAGAATTTATAGTCGATGAGACTTCAAGGAAAGAGTACACTTTATTTAATGAAATATACACAGAAGATATATTTGAGGATTTCACTGCGATAAAGAAAGTCATAGATATTTCTCAAGAAGTGCAGGCTATAGAAACTAATGACATATATAGGATATACGTTTTTATAGATACTGGAACTGAAAAATATATTTCTTCCGTACCTAATTTCTGTATATATTGAATGCAAAATTTCATTTTCTTCGTTCTACATGTATAATATTAGCAAAATACAAATATGAAATTATTTATATAAAATTTATTGATTTATTTTTACACACCCCTGCCCCGCACACACACAAACACACACTCATACATACACGCTCACACACACACACACAATATTAACTAGCGTTATTTTCTACCAAATTCAAATAAATCGACGGCTGAGCAAAGGATCATGCCATCTTGCCGCGATGCTGAAAAAGATGCCATCTCGTCGGCGTCCCATTTTCCGCACTTTTCTATAGCACGTAACTTTGCACAGAATCCGACGATGCAAAGTTACGTGCATTTGAAAAGTGCAAAAAATGAGATGCTCCGTGAGACGGCATCTTCATCGCCGTCGCGCAGAGATGTATGATCCACCCCTCAGCCGTAGAAATACACTTTAAGCACTGAGCACTGAACACTGAGCACGTGACTATAAATTCGAGACTAAATTGCCATCCGAGCTAAAGGCGCGAGTGGCAAACATGTGTGCTGGGGTGGCCTTCTTTGTCCCCATGTTGCGTGTACGATTTGTTATCATACCAGGGCATAAAATACTACATTCGCGTTTCGGAGCCGCGAGCGAAATCTAGTATTTAAAGACCACCTGGTTTTGTAAAACCTCCTGGTTTTTGAAAAACCACATGGTGAATTGAGACAAAGAACCATGTGGTTAAACCAACTGGTAAAACCAGATGGTGTTATCACATGAAAAAACCATGTGGTAAAACCATCTGGTTTTTTTCAACAGGGAAATTTATTGAAAAGCCTGTTATTAAAAAATTTTAATAACAAGGTTTCTATTTACAATGAAATCAAGATCAATTCACTAAGGAGCGCACCGTCTCGATTCCGTCATCAACTACCTCGAACACCTAGACCACGTACTTGACGTGTTTCAACACCTAGAGGCTAAAAACTACGGAGCGCACTACCTAGAATCCGTCAACGGCTACCGCGAACATGTAGACTACGTAATTGATGTGTATTATTTATAGTTATATTTTATTTCATTTTCTCTGAAGGCCTTGGCTTTAGACGTCTATAGTTGTAAGATCGTCGTAAATCATACTTTTGTAAGCAAAATATAATAAGAAGGTGCAAAACACGTATGGAAAAATAACATATATAATAAAGGGTATAGATATGTATAAAAATGTTGATGGCTACAATGAAGTATATGCAAATGTGAGAATTTCTAAGAATAAGTAAAGAAATTGTGAATTACTTTTTCAATTAATAATATAGATATAAAAATAATGAGATACAAACAAATGTGATCAAACGTAAGTACACTGTAAATAAAATGCTGTAATCGTAATAAATCGTAAGGAAGATAAAACACAAAAAATTGTAATAAAACGTAAAAACCATTCGAAGTCTAGCAGTATGTATACATTTTAACGCATTGTATATTTTTCCATTTTTTTTGTTACATGTTTTACATTTTTAAATTTTTGCTAAGGTATTTTATTCATAAAATAATAATATTGTGTATCTATCTTTTAATTTTTAAAATTGAAAATAGAGAAAGGCAGAATACAAAAAATATTCGATGGAAATCCTGCATTTTCATCGGATAAATAATACGTATGAAACACATACTTATATTGCACGGAAGTATCTTTCTGCTTATGATATCAGAGATTAAAAGTTTGACGTAGGGATATTGCATTACATCGTAGTATACGTAACCATAAATTGTGATTTCTTTAATTATAGTTTTATATTGCTGATATATTATTCACCATAAGTCCTTGATTTAATCCTTTACAAAAAAAAAACTTATGTGATCACACATCATTATGTTGCTCATTACATCCAAATGAAAAAAACAAATGTATCGAATTGTAATATGCAAATCCTATACAACTACATTGAAACGTATAAAACTATTGATTTATGGACATTTTATACATTTATACATTCTTATGTTTTCATATGATTTCTACTTTATTACGGTTTAACGCGACTTCTTATACAGTGAAATATGATTTTTCACATTTCATATAACTATTTTTAAATATTTATTTATACATTTTTATACCTTTAAAAAATTTAATGATATTTATTTATTGATTTAAAAAATATTATAATAGTGAGAAAACGTGTGAAAACGAATTAAAATTTATAAAAAATGTATAAAACCGTATACAAATTATAAGAAAATGTATATAACCATAAAATTTATAATGACAAAACCCCGAAATATATTGATAAGTCTGGATTTAATATCGTTTTTTATATGACTAAGGCAACTGTAAAAAATTCGCATCTTTAGTAATCATTTCGCGTGAGTCATCGAAACATTGGACCCACTACATATCGTCACTAGCTACGAAGACTAGAACATCTCAAATTCCCCGCGATGCTTAGTACATTTCAACTTTCCCGAGAAGACTTTAGAAAATTTATGAAAATCAAAGGGTATATAAGAATAATTGCGTGCAAAAAAGTCTTAATGTGTCTAGTTAAAATGTATATTTATTCCCACAGATTTTTAAAAATAAAATCCAAAGTGAACAGTGAAAAAATGATTTTATTTTAATAAATAAATTAATTATACTTATCACTTTGAATCTTGTTTTAAAAAATCAATGGGAACAACATATACATATTAATTAGATACATTAAGACTTTTTTGTATGCCAATATTCTTATATACTTTTTGATTTTCATAAATTTTATGAAATTAAGAGCGCGAAATTTGTTAGTCATCGCCGGATAATCGCAAAATGTGCTAGTCTTCGCGGGAAGATTTGAAATGTGCTGTCTTCGTAGGGAGCAACGCTATATATTACTATACTATATGGGCTGTTTCACGTGAACTGAGCAAGGTCAAAATTTTAAAATAGCTCGAGATTTGTAGACACTTAGTTTTTTAATGAAAAAAACATGTTCCTAAATTTTTAGAGCAATATTTCAATAATCACAAAAGTTACGGCACATCAAAAATTCTTATTTTTTGCAATTTTTGGTGAAAACTCAACTTTTGCCATTTTTTTACTTAAAATCCTGAAACTT
>JAWWEQ010051262.1:0-10385 GCA_035583055.1 Torymus tubicola | reverse complement strand
CCGCGCCACGGCAGCGTCGCGACTAGACGGCCGAGCACGCAACCGCGCGAAAATTCAAATGAGCTTATTCCCAAACAGTCAGACATTTTCAAATGTGTTAATTGATGTTAATCCCTGGTTTTACTTTTGAATGTTTAAGTATACCACACAATAATTTACCAATTGTTATTCTTGCTTATAAAAATATGGCCGTATCATATAGTTTCAATGATTTCAATAAATGCCTGATCAAAGAACAAAGAACTTCTCAGATGCCTTTTAATTTTATACAGATTTTTAGAAGATAAGTCCTGCATTCGTAGTTTTCTGACTATAAGCTGTAGTTTCTCATTGGTATATTATTTTAGGGATTGCAAATATTTTTCTTTGAGCAAATTCTGGAAATAATCCTTTTCTACGTAAAAAATGCTCAGCTTTCGATCTAGAGGGTAAAAAAATATTAAAAATATACTTTTCGGGGTATAGCATGTTTTATACTTTTTGATGGTGAAAATGGATAATTTTGGAAAATCTGCCTACACTACTGGAAAACTGAGAAAAAATACGTTGAATAAGGTGATCAAACTTTTTTTTCAGATCCATATTAATATCGTAAATACAAGTTGAAAATAACATGAACTCACGATCGCGCGCCGCGCTGGGAGAGTTGAAGCGAAATGTCTCATGAGTGCTGTAGCTTTGCACTCTGCCGAACCCAGGACCACGAACGTGGCAAAGCATGGTCCCATTTTTCTTTTTTTTATGTTATTTTTTGTTATTTTCTTTATTTTTTTTTAATTTTGTTTTTTTTTTATTTTTATTTTTTTTTCATCTTTTTGTTATTTTTTTATTTTTTTGTGATTCTCGAAATTTGTTTGTGATTTTTCATGGAATGTGTTAAATGTGTTAATATTTGTATTCAATTCGAGGGTATTTGTAAATATTTTCTTCCAACAGTTTTGTGATTCTGCGAAGAAATGTAAAAAATGTACTTTTTACTAAAAATTTATTTTTATATTTCTCGCTTTATAAAATGTTATAGTGATGTCACTAATTCTGTTGTAGATCTATAATTAAAAGGTATTTTGTCAACTGTTTTTATTGAATAATGTCCTTCATTCAAATATTCTGGACTACGTACGTCCAAAAGTAGATTTCTAAAATAAACATTTTTGTTATTAAAATGTTTCGTGGAATTATAGTTAAATAATGCAGTTGCTAATGCTTTTCTGGCTGTATTCATGTCTTGTTCTCTAAATTGATAATTATTTTTTAAGCAAATGGCACGAATCCAACTGCATACATGAATGCCACAGTTATTGGTAGATTCTGCATCTTCCGATATTTGTGATGGTATGTCTGATGCTACGTAAACTTGCCATTCATTCCAATCTCTCCATTCATCTACCAAAAATTGATCGATAAAAGCACATAATCGGTTAATCCAATTTTGGCGTGGTTTCATATATAGAGAATCAATATAAATTATCATTTTTTTAGAAAATAATACAACAAATAAACTCCAGTGCCCTATACTTTTATTAAGTGATTGATGTACTGGTAAAATCCAGATTTTAACATCACACAAATTCGATTGAACAATCCACTTTTTATATCCACAGCTGACCTAAGATTGATCCAAGATGGAATTAACTAAAAAAGTTTCAAAAGGCTGAATTTTTTCTTCTCCGTTCATGTTATGAATACCGTACATTATAAGACTGAAAGAATTGATGATATTATCATCAACTTGATTGTTCGAAGCCAATGTTTCAAAACTTTCTTTTGAAATCAATAGACCTGCTATATTATTTTTTAAAAATGGAAAATTATTCGGATATGGCACTACTGGGCTAACAAATTGTCAATTGCATTGTGAAATTGTATCTGTCGATCAGTGATACTGTTTTCAACTAAAATCGGTGGTTCTATGAATGCAAGATTATCTTGTTTTGATTCACAAATCAAGTCAATAACATTCTGATTTAGAGCATTATCATCTGTTTTGATATTTAATGATTTATACTTTTCTAACTTGCATTCTTCAATATATTCAGGCAAACTAATGCTATCAGTAATAACTTGAGAAACATCAAACGTTTTAGAAAAATTTTCATCAACATTTGTAAAGTCTAATTTATTTTCTGAAATTTTATTTGTTTCTATTGCTTTTTCATAGCATTTTTTTACATATCTTTTCATAGTTATTCTATGTAAAGATTTTCCAACTATATTCATCACAATTTTTTTTCATAAGCAGTTCTTTTCATGAACCAGGAGCGCCGGCGCGCTCCGAAGGCAAGTATGGAAGAGCCTTAGAAGGACCGCGCTACATATACTTTGAAATGGGTCCCCGAAAATTTCAATTACTTACTACAATTTTCAACGCTTTTCTCTTAACTCAACAAAAAATAATAACATGCTTTATATTGTTATACTATGTTGCACACAAAATTTCGTGTCAAAAGAAGTTCTCAAATTAGAGATATTAAATAGTGAAAATTTTTATGCCTGGTTTCCGATTCTAAAATTTCTCCATGTTTCTCCATTCGATTCTTCAGACTTCCGTTTCTTTCGAACTCCGGTATATGTAAGCCCACACCGATAGGTGGCGGCACTCATCGGTAAGAGAGAAAGAGAGATAGAGCAGCGCGCGTTTTAATATTTTTTTGTCTCTATAGGTGTTGAAACACATCAAGTGCATAGTCTAGATGTTTGCGGCAGCCGATGACGGAGTCTAGGTGGTGCGCTCCGTGGTTTTTTGCCTCTAGGTATCGAAACACATCAAGCACGCAGTCTAGTGGCTAGAGGTAGCTGATGACGGAGTCCAGGTGTAATTTTAATTGTACAAGTAATACCCAAACGTTCAACTTTTTCTTATTTCTTTAAACTCATCATTAAGGAAAACATTCTAGAAATAAAATGAAATATTTTCAGTATAATAGTGTTAGTAATAAAGCTAATATAAAACTTTTTACGAAAGTATAAAATAAGGTAAGTATAGACGTTTTTTTCGTAAAGCGTCGTGCCCGCTAAGTATGTATGGGAGTAGGTGAGCTGTTACACCTCTTAGGCGTCACTTTATGCCCACTGGCTACCGGGAGATACGGAAAATTGTATTACGTTAGTCAAGTCAATTGATATGAGTACTTGACTATAATAAACTGATTTCAGTACTTTCTTGTGTTTAAAAGACGGGGAGGAAGTGAGTATAGATTATACAGAAAAAAACGTCTATACTTACCTTATTTTATACTTTCGTAAAAAGTTTTATATTAGCATTATTACTAACACTATTATACCGAAAATATTTCATTTTATTTCTAGAATGTTTTTCTTAATAATGAGTTTATATTTTACTTTCTTGTGATTTTTCAAACAATTCCAAATCTTGTGCTTTAAGATTTATGTCTGTCTTATTTCGCAATAGTCCTTCAGCAATATTTTGTACAGTAAATTTAGGATAGTACTCCGAATATTTTTTTAGTTTTGCTTTTTTAGACTTGCCCATATTTAAATCCTAAAGATTCTCGAAAATGTCTAGGTGCAATATGTGTGATGTAATAGTTACTAAGAAATCAAGAAATGAATATGTTAAATCCGGAGATGGTCTCTATTGTAAAAAATGCTATAAGTTAAAAATGTTGGTTGTGAATACAAAAGTTTTAATGAAAGTCGATGTAGACGGTGAATCTACTGACAGTTCAAAATCTGAACAAACACCTGAAACAATAAGACTTTCATCAAATATTTAACAGGCTGATTTTGTACTGCCTTCGCAAAATACAACTAATAAATGTTATTTAAAAGCTGGATGCACCGATTACAATAAAGATAATTCTCTGATGGAAAATAGTAATGTGGTAAAAAGATCGGTTATCAATGTACCAATCAAAAGAACAATTATATCAGGAGCCAGATGTATATTTCTCTGTTCAAAACTAAATTCATTAAAAATAATTCCTTCTCAAGCATGTATCAAAGTATTTAAAGGTATAGATATTTATGTTCCAAAAATAGCTCGTTGTTGTGCAAATCACTTCAAAAGTACAGATATGTTATTAGAGGCTGACATAATAACACTTATTCCTGAAGCGGAGAATTGTGAGATTACATGTGATGAAATTGTATTATTCTTCAATTCTCTAATAGAAAACGAAACCACTATGGATGAAAATTATTTTGATAATATTAATGAAATAACGCTAAAACAACAAATTGCTCTAAATAGAGAATCATTCGAGGATTTACTATCGCATTTAAATATAACATCAAAGCGAACCTCCTCTTTTATTCTGGGGATTTATTTATGGAAACTGAAAAATGCGCATACCGATGAAATGATTTCCCATCTCTTCAAAATACCTAGATCTACGATTGAGAAATATTATAATCAAGTTCGTATCGATTTGCTGAATAATTTTGTTCCACTATATTTAGGACTTAGCAATACAACTAGAGAAACATTTAAAGAAAATCAAACGTTTTTAGCAAAAAGATTATTCTTAAGTGAGAATCCAGAAGGATTAATCACTGTCTAGGACGGGACTTACATTTACATTCAGAAAAGTTCTAATTATACGTTCCAGAAAAAGTCTTACAGTATGCACAAAAATAGAAATCTAGTGAAACCTATAATGGTTGTAACGTCTAATGGTTATATTTGCGATGCTCTGGGTCCTTATCCAGCAAACATGTCAGATGTAGAAATACTAAATACTCTAATGCAAAACAACAACTTTTCTAAAATTTTTAGAATCGTTGACAGAGGATTTAGAAATGCCGTCAGTACCATTGAAGAGAAAAGGTTCAATGTACATATGCCGTCTTATATTGATAAGAACAAAAAACAACTTACAACTGAACAAGCGAATTCCACAAGATTGTAACAAAAGTTAGATTTATCATTGAAGTAATTAATGGTAAAATAAAGAAATTATTTCGGTACTTTGATATAGTATGGAATAATAACAGTCTTCCATATATGTTCGATGATTTTCGCATTGCTTATGCAATGTACAATGCTTTTTTCATAAAAATTGAATCAGACCGTATCATTGCAGTTGCTATCTCTGAATGCATGGAATCTCGTCTACATCAACCAAATATCATGTCACAAATTGTAAATGACTACAATCTAATTAGAAAAAAGTCAATGTTTCAAACCTTAAATTCGGAAATGTTACCAAGTTATCCAAAATTAACGTGGAACGAAATGTATTTTATATGTCTCGGTTCGTATCAATTAAAACAAGCAGTATCTTATTATGCTGCGCATTTAACTGCTGACGGAATGTATGAATTTCAAGTATGTATTGACAATGAAAAAATAGACTATAATAATTATGATTTAAACTTGAATGATCCGCTTTTACTTAAAATTCGAATGAATTCAAGGCACACAAATAGCGTAAAATATTTCTTATTTATTTTAACTGATAATAATAATAAAAAAACTAGAACATCAAAACAGAATGGAGACTGCAGTAATAAAATCGAAAATAATAATTCGATATTATATTATTGCCAATGCAAAAACGGTAATAGGACAGTCGGGTGCTGTGCCCATGTAATGTCCGTGCTATGGTTCTTAACTTATGCTCGACATTTACCTTCTATCAAAACACCGGCTACGCTTTTTAATAATATTTTTGGAGACGCTGCTGTTACTATTGAGAGCGATGACGAAAAGTAAATAAATATATAAAAAAAGAATCAAAAAAAAATTTTTTAAATCACAAAAATTAAAAAAAAAATTTTAAAATAACAAAAATGAAAAAAATATAAAAAAAATTAAAAAAAATTAAAAAATGGGACCATGCTTTGCCACGTCCCCGTTCGTGGTCCTGGGTTCGGCCGAGTGCAAAGCTCCAACACTCACGGGAATACACAAATGTAAAACTGTAACTATCTCCATGCAAACCATAAAATAATATATAAATAGATACCAATGAGAAACTACAGCTTATAATCAGAAAACAACGAATGTAGGACTTATCTTTTAAAAAATCTATATAAAATTAGAAGGCATCTAAGTAGCTCTTTGTTCTTTGATCAGACATTTATTGAAATCATTGAAACAATACGATACGGCCATAGTTTTACAAGCAAGAATAACAATTGGTAAATTATTGTTTGGTATACTTAAACATCCAAAAGTAAAACCAGGGATGCAACTGACTATATTTTTGCAAATAAAAGTGAAAAAAGGTAATATCACTTCCTGGCAAACGAGAACGTTTGATTGTAAAATGTTGAACGCAGTAGTTTTAGCCGAATTTTTTTAAATATTTTGATAGGTTAAAGAATACTCTTTTTATCCTTATACATTTCATATTAGTGCCATCAGCTTATTTATGAAAAAATCATCATTCAAATGATAATAACATAGGTTTTGGCTACTGTACACTTGATATTTTGGTGGAAAAATGGCGAAGGCAATACTTTTTGCTAAAAAATCAATTTTCAGTAGAAAGCCTACGAATATTGTTTTCGATTTATATGCATTTCAAAATGATGCCATCGTTTTTCTTGATAAAATGTTGGTATTATGGGTCAAACTACGTCAAACTGCAGAGTAATTCCCTCACCTGCACCAGAGCTTTCCTTCAGAAAACTATGAAGGCAGCACTTTTTTTTCAAAATATTTATGCGGTTGGAAAGCTTATTTAAAATATGGAAGTCCTTACTAGGTTTAAAATCAGTGCCACTATTCAATACGGCTATATTTTTGCAAATAATAGTGAAAAAAGGTCATATCACCTCCTGGCAAACGGGCGCGTTTGATTATGAAATATTGAAGGCAGTAGTTTAAGCCAAATTTTTTTAAATATTTTGATAGGTTAAAGAATGCTCTTTTTATCCTTATACATTTCATATCAGTGCCATCAGCTTATTTATGAAAAAATCATCATTCAAATGAGAATAACATAGGTTTTGGCTACTGTACACTTGATATTTTGGTGGAAAAATGGCGAAGGCAGTACTTTTTGCTAAAAAATCAACTTTCAGTAGAAAGCCTACACCTACTTTATGCGGGACGGTTTTTTACTTACCTAATAAATATTTGCCGTTGATTGAAAAACCCGCCAGAGGAATTGGCTCGCGATTTTCTTCTATTTTTCCAGCGTTCTGACGCGAGTTGCACCTTTCAAACCCTTAATACAATTTTTTGAATGCCTGTGCCGATTCAAAACTAAGCCTACACTGAAAAACTTTTGGTACAATGGCTGCACTTCGTAGTACAACTATTTCATCAAACGCGCCCTCTGTGTTGTACTTCTGGTTTGGCATAACTGTTGTACCAAAACCGCGCAACCGTTCGACCAACAAAAGGGTGCAACCGTTCCGCTACTGTTTTGTTTGATCGCTAATCAGCTGCGCGTGCGACGCTGTTACTCAGCTGTATGAATTGAGTGAAGTGTATACTGTTTGTGCAGAAATGATCGAATTTTTCACCAAATATCCAAGTTTGGATTCACTAAGGTCAATTTTTGAATGTAAGTATACAATAAGAAATTGTTTAGAAAATTGGTAAGAATAACATTATAATTGATAGCATAACCTATATAATTTTTGTTATTATAGTAGTACAACAATTCAATTTTCTTTTCATTTCAATTATTTTATAATAAATAATAAATGTATGTATTTTAATTAGCAAATGGGGTGACAGATGAAAATTTTTTTAGTTTGAGTGATACACAAATTACTTCTTGGCTTGCAAATCATGATAAATATGTATTAGAGTTTGTTTCCAAATAGCATATGATAGTAATATTGTAGAAGAAATGAAAGTGTGCAATAGTAATGTTGCAATAACAATGAATGAGTGTGTAAATAGTTTAAATGATAATGCAAATGAATCTATTAATTCTGTTGATACATTACATGCTTCATCTGTTAATACGAGTAATTCATCATTAGAGACATCAGTTGTTGAATCAGGTTCATTTAAGTCCTTATAACATCAATATTTTCTTCATATCATGTAATATTTCTTCCATAATAAACTAACAATTAACTAATTTATAGCTGATTTCAACTTTATTCACAACGATTTATATTATTTCCTAAACTCTTCATTAGAAGGCAAAAATTGTTTTAGGAACATATCGACATACTAAAGTGTTAGATTATGTTCGATTAAAAGATCTTATAATTTTAAAGCAATTAAAAGAAAACTCACACGGAGAGAAATCTGTTGCGAATATCGCACGAAGGGCGCTGCTATGCTGCTTACTCAACTGACGCGCAATATTAGCAGGCGAGCGCTGCTTTTATTCGGATAAAAGCTAGGAATATTCATACGGAGATAATGATATGAAAATCTCTTAGGCCTTCTTACAGTAAATGCTACAAGCATACGGTATTTTTGTATGCTACCGGCGCGAAAATCACATCATAGACAACATACGCTCTTTGCATAACGCTCATGCTGAAATAGCATGAGTTCCATGTGAAAGGCATAACATAAGAACGTTTGAGTCGGATCTGCGCGTTGATTGGCTGTTTGCGATATGCGCGCGTGCGTTTAAACAGAAAATAGTATAGTTGTAAGGGCTAAAGCGCGAATCTACATGTTCATTCTTTTTCTTCGGAAAAATTATTTATATTCTTCACTTTTTAGTTAATAGGTTTAATGATCTAGTTTCAACAATATAGAATATTTTGAATATTATTCTTAGAAATTCATTTACATTCTCGTTTATAAGAATTATCAAAATTGTATCAAGCTGTTAAATAAAAATAAAGCGTAAGTGAAACAGATATTGAAAAAGTTAAATTTTTTAATTAAAATACACAATATATATCGTTTTTTAAAATTCTAATTTTTTCACATATTTTCATATTAATTGGAGATCTATTTCCAAAAACTGCTTCACTCATTCTCTTAAAATATGTATTAGTATTTATCCTCCCAAAATTCTGATTGAAATGGCTGAAGCCGTTCCAGTGCTACGAGCTCTACCTGAAAATTATTAAAAAATTAATTCTGAGATAATTGACATTAAAGTTTACAAACAGTTTTTGTATACTTATCTCCTCTATTGTGTTTATTATTCGTTGCTGGAAGCTTTTAAATATTATAACCAGTCATTGCAAAGTATTTGACATATTATACTCAAAGATTTTAATGCAGTAGTGTTGCGCTCCATCAAATCATAACAATGTTTACAGAGAAGTGACAGCTAAAAAATGAAAGAAAAAATACCACTATTAATAAATTTAGTATCTAGTCCTTATCTATTGCAAATATACATAAAATACTTTATTTTTTAATCAAATAGAAGTGAAAAAGTAAACCTCAGTGAAATAATCTTAAAGTTTGTTTTGGTTTGATCTTAAGTGAAACAATGATTTTATGAATATCTCAAGTAAATCACAGTGTTTTAAATGTGATTTAGTGATAAAGTTTGATCGAAATGAAATAATATTTTTATTATTTCTTTTTTAAGTGCTCGCCTCAATGGTATCTGTCTCTGCTTGTCTCTGCATGGAAAATCCACAGCTCATTACTTTCTTGAACCATTTCTGCTAACGAAGGTCCAGGAGACAGACCAAACTTCTTCATTACATCTAAGTAACTTTATTGATACATCAATAACTGTACCAGAATTGTGTCCAATCACACTACTGATACCTTGGAGAGACAAGAAACCCATTCTTCTTCATGAGCCGTCTCCAGACACATCAACTTGTCACTTGCTGTTATAGAAATCTCTTCTATCACTGCTGTACTCATTGAAGTTTCTGCAACAGTCTCATACGCATCACTCAAAATTTTATTGATTTTGTCATAATTGCTGTGTGATACTGGCTGTGGTAAATCCGTAAGTCTACAGAAAGTAGATAATCCAGCATGACCTTATCTAAGTGCACGTAAAGCCAATACAGACCTCCTATTGATTTCATAATTTGCTTGGGATCCCATAAGATGACATGGATTAACTGTTGTATTTTTTGGCACTCTTTGCATATTATTGCAATCTTGAAACCAAGCACTCTCGTATCAACTTCAGAAAATTTGAGTTTCCCATGGCAGGCATTGCAGCATACAACTTTCTCCAATGTAGTGAACAAAATACTAACATCAATTATTCTTTTCCTTGTTGCACTTGTTTCAATTTCAACATCTTTCACTTTTCTACTACAGGAGCTTTTGAGTACTTTTGGCGATGGTTGGTCTTCTCCTGTTTGTCCATTTCCATAAAACTCATTTTTTCATTTTGGAGCTTTTTCCTTTTTATATTTTTTGCCCGGACCACCAGGTGCTCTGTTTTGATTTTTCTTTCTTGCCATAACTATCTAATACTATATATATATATATATATATATATATATAAATAGTCCTGAAAAGGACTTATACAAAAATATATGAATATTGTTCCTCGTTCTAGTCCTGA
>JAWWEQ010051261.1:0-10385 GCA_035583055.1 Torymus tubicola | reverse complement strand
ATGTCTTTCGCAGCTTTAGGTTGGCAGTAGCACTCAAAAGCAACTTCTCGTTATTGGTAAAACCAATAAACCATATTTTAGACTGTCGTGAAATTGCTTGTATATAGGCGCTGCTGCCAACATAAGCTGCGAAAGACAATTGAAGAATTCTTCACATTTTGGCATCGCTGTGGGTCCAGAACTGCTTTACCGTTGGCTCCGTCACCTACCAGCACCGTGCACGCCTTCGTGCCCTGGTACCAGTTCACCATGTTCGAGGCTGGAAGAGAAGAAGACACTACTTGATTTTAAACATCTTTTCTATTAATTGCATTGGGGGGGGGGGGGATTTGGTACTAATTACTGGGTTATGTCCAAAGTAATTTTCAGATCTCCTCGTTGATTTGGGTAGGCGTATTACCTTCCAAAAACAAATATTTAATGACAGCTCGGTACTCAAGTTTTTCCATTTTCAGAAAAATCTTTACAACGATTTCACTTATATGATTGTCAAACAGAAACTAAGCATCCAAAATAGCTAAAATTTTAGTGAAGATCTCCCAACGCATGCGCAAACATATTCCCCAACTTATATTGATAAGTGCTCACATCTTCAGGTTGAGGCCGGAAACTTTTCAGACAACCCTCGTATATGCGTGTTACGCGGATTTTGACAATAGTGACGAGCGCTGCTTTCGCGCGTATACGATTCTTACGTTGTGTTTTTAATTTTCATAGTTGTTTTGCTAATTGTAAAATTTTTTTTGTAAAATTTTTTGTAGTGCCCTGATGACAGACTTATAGTCTAAGAGCTATACTACATGTCGAGCAACATGCCTCTGTCCATGAAATATTTTACCTGCAAAAGGTTCAATTGACACCCACAAAGCAGAAGTTCGACCGTCCGAAGGTGCACAGGAAAGCTTAGTGCTTTTGCTACCTCGATACTCGGAAAATGGTTACCTTACGCATTGCCTTTTCATTCATTTCGTATAAGAAGACGGGCTGCTAAATGAATCCACTTTGGAAGAGGAGATTTCTTCAAAATTTCAAAGGTAAAGTCGCGTAAAGACAATGACTACGATAAGCCATGTTTTCTCGCTGAAAAGGACCCCGCACCATTAACATTGAAAAAGTGACTGAGGTGAAATTTCTTAAAACATGTCTGAACAGATAGTTGAAGACATTCTAAACAAAAAATGTCCTATGAACTTTTAGTTTCCATGCCCCTGAAAAAAAGTTACGGGTACCTGAAATTTGAACAAATGTTCACGCTTAAGGACCTATCAATGAATATCTAAACATATTGTAACACACGTATGTGTTTACAAAAGTGCGTATATGTATATCTATTGGTGCGGACACACCACACACACACGCACGCACACACACACCCAGGCGCGGCTGAGCTGTAGTCCTCGCAGGCAGCGAGTGAGCACGGCTCTTTCTTGACATCCCGCACAAAACTCGTTCTCTCTGCTATGCTCCCTACGAAGAAATGCACTTTAAGAATTTAGTGAGCGAATTTAGTGATATAATATAATATATCACCACGCGGCCGTACCGAAGGTACAGAAGAGCCCCCGGAGCCCCAGAGGAGCTCCCGCGCTCCTTGATATAGTTCTAAGCTACCACTTAGCTCCTCCTCTCGCCTCCTCCTCCTCAAAAATAATTATCTACTTAATTAATTACTTAGGTAATTAATTATTATTATTATTATTTTAATTATATAGTTTATCAAAGTTATGTAATTACTTAAATACTTAGTTATTACTATCATTAGTGACTAAATATAAAGAAAGATTATAATATATACATAATATGTACATATATATTATAATCCTTTATATTGTACCAGAGTACGTGGACTGTTATATTATACAGACAAGATCAAAAGACACAGAAGATTAAGGGAACTTGAATCTTCTGAAGGTCTCGTCAGAATCGATTGGCTAGTAGATTTCATCTGATGCACCAGCTGATAGATGTACAGCTAATCGATTCTGATTAGGAGCGTGAGGAGTTTCAAGTTCCCTTAGACTTAATGGTGTTGCGATATTGTTCATTTGATGTAATATTTAAACTACTTTCTCTGAAATATTCATTAATAGGAAATATGCCACCTACACTAGATGTTAGATCAACAGTCTATGTACTCTGATAGAGAACCTGAGCTGTTTCAAAAGTCTTTCTCTGAAATTTCTATTCCCAAGAAAACTTATATTTCACCTAATCCACTAGATGTTCGATCAACGGTCCGCGTACTCTGATAAGGTACCTCAGGAGTTTCAAGTTTCCTTAGACTTAGGTGTGCCTCGATCTTGTCTGTTTAATGGATAACTTAAAAGGAACATTCTGTTTGACATATATATTCCTAAGAATGAATTCTTCACCTAATGCACCAGCTCCTAGATCAACAGCTGCTTCATTCCGTCTCGGAACTTGAAAAGTTTCAAGTTTCCTCAGATTTAGGTGAGCTTCGATCTTGTCGGTTCAATGGATAATATAAAAGAAACTTTCTGTTTGACATTTATATTCTGAAGGCTGTCCATCTATCAGCTGGTGCATCAGATGAAATCTACTAGCCAATCGATTATTTCTTCAGAATATAAATGTCAAACAGAAAGTTCCTTTTATATTATCCATTGAACAGACAAGATCGAAGCTCACCTAAGTCTGAGGGAACTTAAAACTCCTCACGCTCCTAATAGGAATCGATTATCTGCCCATCTATCTTGAAATCTACTAGCCAATCGATTCTGACGTGAACTTGAGAAGTTTCAAGTTCCATTAATCTTATGTGTCTTTTGATCTTGTCTGTATAATACAACAGTCCACGTACTCTGGTAAGGAAGTTAAGCAGTTTAAAGTTCCTTTTGACTTGGTTGAGTTTCGATCTTTTATATTTATTTCATAATATAAAAGGTACTTTCTGTTTAAGATTTATTTTCTTAAGAAAATAAGTAGATTTAACCTAATGCACCTACTGTCATATTATAGGGAACGTCGGTAGTTTGAAGTTCTCTTATATTCACTGTTTTATGTAATATCAAAAATACATTCTCCAAAATTTCAATTAATGAGAAGTACTCATTATTCACATACCGCACCAGCTGCCAGATCTACAGTTAATCGATGCTAGCTGGGAACTTGAGAATATACAATAACTGTCAAGCAGAAAGTACCTTTTATATTATCAATTCAACAAACAAGATCGTCGCACACTTAAGTGTAAGGGAACTTGAAACTCCTCAGGTACCTTATCAGAGTACGTGTACTGTTGATCTAACATCTAGTGGATTACGTGAAATGTAATTATTTCTTCAGAATATAAATGTCAAACAGAAAGTTCCTTTTGGGGGTGTTCCAATGAATTAATTTTGTGGTTCATTTTTTTGTAGGCGTATTTCATTGCCAGAAATGATATAAGAAAAGAAAATTAACACGAATCCCAAAAACAACGATTTTAGAATTTTTTTTTGTCTGCCACCCTTATATTTTCAATGTTTTAGGGGTGTTTCGGTGAATTAATTTTGTTGCTCATTTTTTTGTACGCGTATTTCATTGCCAGAAATGATATAAGAAAAGACAATTAACTCGAATCCCAAAAACAACGATTTTAGAATTTTCTTTCTTAGTCACCCTTTTATAATTTACATTTGGGGGATGGGGATTGCTAGATTTGCAATTATTTTTGGTTCTTCTATGTATTTAATCATTTTTGACATAAATAAATCATTTCGACTTGGAAAAAAACGATTTTACGATTTTCGATTTTTCGTTCGATCCCAACGTTGCAAACTTCAAACACATACAGAAACCGTAACATTCTTTCATTTATATAAACTGCCAAGTAGAGTTTACTTCTTATTGAAAACCTTGCAAGCATTTGACTCATCTATTTAAATTTCAATTCAATTGGCTCAACTAATTGGATTTATTTGTTGCAGTCTTGGATATCTGGCTTCTGCTGCGGAAGACTGCATTTCCTTCATTGACATAACTCTCAGCTTTGGCCAAGGTTATGCTAAGGGAAGGAATTTTTTCTAGCTGCCTACACTATTGAGAAGGTAATTTTACATTTAAGTTGAAGGTGAAACTGTGGAGAGTACCTACCCAAAAAGTTTGTTTTCACTTGGCCGGATTGTTTTTCTATTCTATTATTTCTTGTCTACACAACTAAAACTGAGAGAAAGAGTGAGAGAGTAGAAGTCCATACTTCCAAATTTATAAATAAAAAAATAATAAGGAAAAAACACCTATTGTAGGTGTGTTTGCCATTATTTATGATGGATAAGTCATAGTCAATGAGTGCTTCTGTTAAATTATCCCCTGAAGGGCATATTTTGTCTGATCCCCAGGATGGGTGGTGAGAGTTGAAGTCAGGGAATACTTGAAATTTTTGGAGGGGTCCAGTAGAAGTTTCCATTCATTAATTGATGTGTTTTTAGAAGGTGTCCTGTATATTGATATAATCAGCAGCGAATTCTGTGTGCTATTATTATCTATGGAGAGGGGGATTGAAATTGCTATTGCCTCTAAGCCGTTTTCTTTGTGATGTATATTGTCTAATTGTTGAAAGGGTAGGTTGTTTTTTATGATAATCATGACTCCCCCATGTTCTCCTAGTTGTCTATCTTTTCTTACTGTGTGGTAGTTTGGGATATGTAGATTATGGTTTTCATTTAACTATGTTTCAGAAATTAAGGCAATGTCATAATCCTCTATGATATTATGAAGGTTATGTATTTTATTTCTGATACTGTAGGAGTTCCACTGTAGTATTTTCAGTTGATTTGAATCCATAATTAAAGTCCAGTGAAGATTTTTTTTTTTTTTTAATAAAGAATTTAATTAAGTTCAGTAAAAGTGAAGAGGTGAGTTTGTTTTCTTGATTTGTAGTGGATGATGGTACAGTATTGTTCCTTTGGCTACTTGTCAATAATTCATTAAAATTATTATCATTAAGTAGTAGGTTTAGAACTTGTTCGTGAGATATTGGTAAGAAATGATTGATGAGGTACCCTCCATCGATGGGGGTAATTACTGAAATATGTTCTTCAGCAGGTAATTTATTGTTAGTCAGTGTAGGTGACTTAGCATTGATGTTGTAATCTCCATTAGGAGAGATCAAAAGTAGTTTGTCTTCTCCTTTATAAGTGATTGGTGTGTTGATATTTTTGCTGTTTTTGAAGGGAGCAGGGTGATTTTTTTTGGGCTTTCTTTTGCAGCTTCTGAGAATAGTCGTTTTTTTGGTGTAACAGATATAGATGGCGAGTTCAGTATTTCTTGGGGTGAGAATTGCTCGTTGAGTTCAGGGAACTCGGAGAATCTGAATCTTTTTTTTGTTTTGTACTAATTCTTTGTAATTATTCTTTGCCTCTTGAACAGTTAAATTTTTCCTTATAGCCGTTTTTATTATACCCATTTTTGTAGTTTGACCAGTTTTATCTGGGGGGAGGTGTTTTCCACTGCAGTTTATACAGTTTATGTTTTCTTCAGTCAGCAGACATTCAGAGCTTTCATGAGATGAGTCTCCACATTTAATACATCTTGCTTTGGATTTGCATATGCTTTTAGTGTGTCCGTGTCGAAAGCAGTTTGTGCACAGCTTCACTTTTGGTATTTAGTGTTCAACTGAATATCTAACTCTGTATAAGAATACATGCTGTGGTAGCACTCTTCCTCTGTAAGTAATCATGACTGTAGTGGTGGGAACATATTCAACTTTGTTATCTTGTTTAACTGATCTATTAAATCTTCGAATACTATGAATGGCTAGATTTTCTACAGGTGAGACAAGTTGGAGGTTATCAAAAATTTCTTTTTCTGTGATATCTGCTGGTATATTTTTAATGATTCCTTTGCTATATATGTAAGATGAGGGGATGGTGGTTTCTAGTTTATTTATTTTAAGTACAATAAGTGTAAGATTTTTATTTGCTATTTTTCTGTTGGGAGTGATAACGGCAATTTTATTTCTTCCTGAGGTTTTAATTTCATCTATGGTATTATTTGGAAGCAGTGGAGTTATTAGCCTGGCAATATTTATAGGGTAAATTCTTTTAAGATCTTTAGGATTTTCTGGATTTTCCTTTGTCGGCTGAATTACTATTTTGTATGGTCGGGGAATATCACTTGTGTATTCAGTTATAAATTGGGGTTGTATTTGTTGATTTATGATTGGTGAGTTATGTTCATGGAAATTATTTCTTTCATTATTTACATGCAAGTCATGATGAATTTTTTTGGAATTAGATGACTTAGGGGAAGGGGAGTTATTTGAAATTGTATTTTTAGGTCTCTTAACGCCGTTTGGCTATGTAGAATCTTTTGACTCCATGTCAACGTCCTCCTAAGAGCCCATCATTTTTGGCGGGAATAGCCTCGGGAGGCTATCCCATTGCGTTTTGAGTATGCGAATAAGTAATAAATGTAAGTGTATTGGTTTGAGGAAATGATTTGGGATAAATACCTTACCATCCAAGAAATTTCAGTATGATGCTGTGAAAAATGATAATGATTTTGATGATTTTGTTAGAAAAAAATTAAGCAGAGAAAGGAACAAGTGTGTGCATCTCAGGCGCCCCAGTCCGAATCGCGGTAGAAATGCGGTAGAAATGCGGTAACAGCAAGCCTGTTTTATTTCTACCACAGTTCAAGAAAGCATTAGGTGTTAAACAATCAATTTTTTCCGCTTGTAGGCACTCGCTTAGAACTGGATCAAGCTTACAATTATCGCGGCAAAATTAAAAAATCTCGTTCGCGGCTATATGGTGCTGAACAGAGAGGGGCCTTGAAGTCCCGCCGACGGACCGAGAGGTTTCATTAGCGAGTGTTTATATAGCGTCACATGTCCCATGTCTCTTGCCTCATGTCTCAAGCGGAAAAAATTAGTTGTTCGACATCTAATGCTTTCTTGAACTGGAGTAGAAATGAAACAAGCCTGCTGTTATCGCATTTCTACCGCAGTTTATGAATGCACTAGATGTCCAACGTTTTTTTTCCTGCTTGAGACATGGGACAAGATACATAGAACATAAGACACTATGCAGACACTCGCTAAGAGTGATACGCTGGGACAAGACCAGAAAACGTGATTGATGTCTTCGTCGGTGAGGCAAGACGTGCAATGTGGAGAATCGAGAAGGTTGCTCCTCATACGAGAAAAGATGGTGATTTCTCGACGCCCTAAGTGAGAGAAGTGGAACTAGAGTTTGCGGGAGGGGGAGTAACAATGAGAGAAATAAAACATACCTGTTGGAGGGCGATGGCTTTGCAGGAACCGAATCGAATTCTATAAAGAAAAAAGAGTTAGCAAGAGAGAAAATTTCTGAAGAAGGGAGCGGGTAGTTGAGAAAGATAAAGCCTGTCAATCTTCTTATTGCCGGGGATACCTAGATGGCTGGGTATCCAGGCGAGGGACACCCGATAGTTGGCTGCCTGAAGCTCAAGGAGAAGCTTTTTGGTAGAGAATATGGCAGGGACCAGGGAGGAAATGAAATCAGAAGTTTGGGTGACTGTTTGAAAACGCTGAGGGAGTCTGTGAACATGATTGAATTGGGAATGTGGAAGGTAAGAATGTACTCCAAGGCAATTTGAATGGCGAGTGTTTTGGCGGTAAAGATGGAAGCGAGGGAGGAGATTCGGAATTAAAGATTGAGGTTGAGAAGGGGGCAGAATACAGCTATACCAACATAGGAGCCAGCGGCGGTTTTAGATCCATCAGTGAAAAAAGATACAGCGTTAGAGAGATTGTGATGGAATAGTGTAAGGATGTGTTTACGGATGCAAAAAATGAAAATAGTATAGAGGAGGGTGCTTAGGATACAGTTTTGTGGGAGGCTTAGAAAGGAGGACAAAGAACCGAGGATTGAGCCGAAAATTTTGAAAAAGAGATATTCCAAGGAAGGCCGAGGTTACGAACGACAGAGCAAAGGATTCCGGGATCTACATTGTGGAATACACCCTTGATATCCAAAAAAATAGCTTGTGATACGGCGAATTGCACGTCACATAAAAATACGCATATAAGCGCGAATGTGCGGCGACATTGGCGAGCGGCGCCTCGATGTGCGACGTTGCACGCACACAAATATGCACGCCCGTCATTCCCCTTACGCCCCCCCTTCCCCTAAAAGTCATAGCCAGACGAAGACGTCGCGTCGCGGTTATAGCTGGAGCTAAAGCGAACGTGGATCAGTTTGCCAGGAGAGACGCGCCGTCTCCGTGCGCCAGCCGAACAGCAGCCGCGTCGACCGAAGAAGAGAGAGAGAGAGACAAGATTGCACGGCAGCGCTGACTTGGCTCGCCGATTGTAGGCACGAGCCTGTGCAAAGAAGGCTAGCGCACTCCGCAGTGACGAAGGCGGCCGATCAGCGCAACACGACGTGCACGACACCGGCCGGCATTTTGACCCGCATTCCATCGCCATCCGCCGTATAGCATGTGCTGGAGCGAGGGCATCTCCGTCGCCTCCTCGCAACACCGTCGAGTGAAAAAGAAGAGAGAGAGTGGATCGAACGAGAGAGAGCCACAGCATGAAAACCAGATTTGGATCAATCGACGATCAAATTTTTAATTTGTGACGTATATAAGTAATTCTGATGAGATAAACACGAATATGACTGTAAAAAGTCATTTGGAGAATTCCTTCTACCCCTTATTAAGGTTTAAATGTTTAAAATATCCCCAACTTTTTAAATATACATTATGCAGACCTGAATTTTATATATGTTTTGTACAATGATCACAAGCTATAAGGTGAAAATCGATGTAAATGTACTGATTACAAGGGAGCATTTCTTACTCTTGTAAGCGAAACATGAAGGACTAAACGATCTCGAATACTTCTTGAATACCATCTGTGACCGTTTCCGGCAGCCTCAGGGTAAGTACGACTATCCCAAGCTACCGCAGACTACCTTTATCCGGCCCAGACGGTCCTTGACTGCATCTGACTGCATCCGACTACCTCTGCCTGACATGACTGTCTTGTCGGTCCTTGACTGTCCGCGCGTGTCCTTGAATGGCTTTAACTATCACTGACTGTTTTCTGACTATCCCGCGCTGCCTTAACGAATACATATGACCGTCACTGAATGCTTCTTCCTGCTTGCTACTATCACTGACTGACATGACTATCTCCAACGATCGCTGACTGTACTGAGGTGTTCTTGGGGGCCTTGGCTATCCCTGCCTGTCCCTGGCGGTCCCGAACTAGACATGGCTGCTAAATCAAGCTGACTAACCATTAGTGCCTCTGTCTTTTTCTTAGACAAATGCAGACTTGGTCGCATGAATACATTTATTTTAGATTACATATTGAACAAATTTGGTGGAATAAAGGAATCGAAAAGACTCTGTAATCTCGTTTCCAGAAGAAAATTTAATGAGATGGCGAAAGAATATAAAGAATAATAAGAATAAGAATAGAAAGATTATTAAGACGCTCGGTTGCGTACTAGTTTAATTTGTTATTATTATTTATTATATTTTATTGTTGAGTTATCTGTTAAATAAATATTATTGTTGTGTTGTTTGAATTTATCATTTCTAGATCATTAAATTATTACTTTAGATTACTTCATTTGATATAGTATAACAAAATAAGATTTGAAAGTATAGTTAGCGTTTTAGAATAGATATTTTGAAATATATTTTAATTTAGAAATCAAGAGATGTGAGGTAATAGTAGATTTTTATAAATGCATGTGTAGAGTTTCTTACGAATCACCAGTATGTTAATTAAGATACAAGCAGATAATCAAATTTTACAGCCATATTGGATTAATAACAAAATCAACCGCTGTGTAAACATCAGGTATTTGAAAATCATAAAAAAAATGTTCTTTACCATAACACTTTCTTAACCTTATAATGTAAATTCTTATTTATAATGCGCTAGCGATCGATGGCACGATACGCGCACCTTTGTTCCTCTTGTTATTGAAAATTCGATATGAGATTGCTTACATATTCAATAAAACGGTAGATCTCGAATAGAATTTTTATATAAAGGAGAAGATACTCATTTTCAAACAAAACTCTAAAATTACAATTATAAACTACTATCATTATTTATAATATATTTTATAAAAATTATAATATAGCTGCTATATTCCGAGCAATATTTCTTAGAAACGTTGATAACCCATTTGATTTAAACAATAATAATCTTTCAAAATTAAATTTGATTTATTTTCAAACTCTAAAAAAAATTACATGAACATAAATATAATATGTTCCTATATTATATAGTGTAACGGGGTAGGATTCTCTGCACGTAATACACTCGTGCTACACACTTGCAAGAATTTCACGTCATATAAACCCTGCTGTCCGGCAGTTGACAGTGGCACAAGGGACGAACACTTGCCTTAAGCTTTCATTGTAGAAAGCTTAGG
>JAWWEQ010051260.1:0-10386 GCA_035583055.1 Torymus tubicola | reverse complement strand
CCTGAGTGCTCGGAAGGCACGTCCCCGGAAGGGGCCGCCGACCATCCCCGCTACCACTATGACTATGACTATGACTAGAGATAAGGGAATCGAGTGTGAGCCATGTTCACCGTATGTACATGAGTTGAATGGTACCGCGGAAAGGTATAATAGGACAATTATGGATAGTGCTAGGTGTTTATTAGCAGAGGCTAAATTAGAAAAACGATATTGGCTAGAAGTAGTCTGCGCTGCAGCTTATTTGAAGAATAAAACGATTGCGAATACTTTAGAAAGAAATAAATCTCCGTATGAGATATTTTTTAATAAAAAGCCAGACACAAAATATTTATAGGAAGCAAAGTATTTGTTAGAGGGCCCGAAAGTAAAAGAAATTCAAAATGGGATAGGAAGGCAAATTTAGGGAATATTGATAGGTTATGATGTATCAGGTTACAGAGTTTTGATAGGTAATAGAGTTATTGTTGCAAGACATGTTGATATTGTTGAAGAAGATGTTAAATGTATTGACTTAAATGACGATGATTTTAAAAATGAAAATTTAAATGAAAATTTAGAACAAAATAAAAGCCACAATGAATTTATACTTCCGCCTACTTCTACCCTCGGGTTGAGTAGGGGAAGAGTAAGTGAGATAGAAAACTTAAATGAAAATGAACATGATAAAATTGATAATGTAGTAGAAGTGCCTGAATTAAGAAAATCAAAAAGGGATACTAGACGACCAAGTAGGTTTGATGATAATTATGTATATCACGGTTGTATTTATGTAAATTATTGTAGCGCTCATAGTCCTGTAAGTTTTAATGAGGCTGTTGAAAGTAACGAGTCTAGTTTTTGGATAGAAGCAATGAATAAAGAAATGGATAGTTTGAATAAAAATAAAACATGGCAATTAGTTGAAAAGCCAAAGAATGAAAAAGTATTAGATTTAAAGTGGATATACACTAAGAAAAGTGAAAATGTTTATAAAGTGAGAATTGTAGCGAGAGGTTTTCAACAGACTGATGTATTGGATGATATTTATTCTCCGGTTGCAAAAACGCAAACTTTAAAAATTTTATTATCATATTGTTGTCAGAACGGATTGTTAATCGAGCAAATGGATGTGGAGACGGCATTCTTAAATGGACAAGTTAAATCAAAAGTGTATGTTAAACAACCTGAAGGATATGAGGATGGTACTGAAAGAGTGTGCATATTAAATAAAGCATTGTATGGATTGCGTGAGATCTCTAGAGCATGGTAAGAATGTCTTGATGATTATTTAAAAAATTTAGGATTTGTAAGAAGCGACCATGATTATTGTTTATATACGTTAAAAGAAAAGGGTGAGATTATTTATTTGATAATATTTGTAGACGATCTTTTAATCTGTTGTAAAAATAAAAGAAATTTGAGTTTTATAAAGAGTTTGTTAAAAGATAGATTTGATGAAGAAACAAAATTGTATAAGACTCCAATGGAGCAAAATTTAAAGTTAGAACCTGCGGAAGAACTAAATAAAAGTTTAAAATATAGAAATTTGATAGGAGCACTTTTGTATATAAGTTCAGGAACGAGATTAGACATAAGTTACAGTGTTAATTATTTAAGTCGTTTTCAGAATTGTTATGATGAGATACATTATAAGTATGCTGTGAGAATTTTGAAATATTTGTATTTAACTAAAAGTTTAAAATTAAGATTTAAGAAAAACAATAATGTAGATATTCTTGAATGTTATGTAGATGCCGATTGGGCAGGAGACTGTGTAGACAGAAAATCGACAACTGGATATATTGTTAAGTTGTATGGAAATGTAATATACTGGAAATCGAGGAAACAAGGAAGTGTAACTAAGTCTTTGACAGCTGCTGAATATGTCGCACTGTCTGAAGCAGTAAGTGAAGTGATATTACTAAAAGACTTGTTAAGTGACTTTAAACTAGAAATTAAGAAACCTGTAAATATTTATGAAGACAATTCTGGCGCTGTGAGCATTGCGAAATTTGGTAATTTTACTAAGAGATGAAAGTACATTGAAGTACATTATCATTTTGTAATTTTGAGAATTATGTTAATGATTTAATTGATATTGTTAAGGTTAGTACAGAGGCAGCTAATCCTTTCGCCCTTTGCATTTTTAATTTGGTGAAACCTACAGCATCCGGGATGATATGGCATTTTGCACTCCATACATTTATGCACAATGTTAGGAATGCTCTTTTTGCACTTTTGCACTTAAATTCATTTGACTTCGATACATCATTCATGATTGAGTCACGCAAGATGTAGACCTGGTAGCGCAATTCACTAGTAGAAAAGAAGATGCCTTCTATCGGTTGCTGGTGAAGGCTGCGTGGCGAACAGTCATAAAGGCCGGGTTTGCATATACGACTCGGTAACGCGCATGCGTAAATTATAAATGAATGAAAACAGCCTTGTAATGATTAACAATCCCTTGGAAATCCTAACCTCGAAGTGATTGAAGGCAAAACTTTGAGACGACTGTCTTGCTCAGAAGAAATAGCCATGCAGTCTATCTTCCGGGAACAAGGAGTCAGCGGAAGTCTGCTTGGACTAGAATAAGTCAAACTCAACCGGGATGGTGAAAAATACGGAAAAATGAACTTACTTAAGGGGAGAGGGGGAGAGAGAGAGAGAGAGAAATTTATTTCTGCTGAAATTCCTGATTCTGAGACCGATTTTATATTGTATAACATTGATTCATAGTCCATGTGATAGCAGATGTATCATTGACGGTCAATGTTGGAAACATTATCAAAGAGAATTTCGAGAAGCAACTATGATATCGTCTGATGGGTATATCCGTATTATAAACGAAGAAATGATGGTAAAAGAGTTATGCGTTGCAATCAAACTGCAGATAACCGATTTGTAGTACCATATTGTCCTGGGTTGTTACGCATTTTCAATTGTCATATAAATGTTGAAGCAGTATCCAGCGTAAAGTTCTTCAAATATTTGTATAAACATTAAAATAAATCCAAACACCGGGATTTATGGAAGTGAGTTTTTTATTTCTCTATTTTATTTTAAATAAACAGAGAAATCATATGAGTTGCAGGCAGGATGTGTGCGTTACAGAGAATCGTCTCAATTTTTATTGGTATCGGTACCATATAATAATGTTGACCATACATACACGCAATTGTTCTTTCCCGGCGAACTAGTGTGAATCGCTTCACACAGTCAAAACTTTAGAGCGGCGTCCTTGAGGTGTAGACCGAACGTGAACCCCTGTCATGTATTACGTAGGGAGCTCCCAAATTCCCAAAATTACTGTTATAAAGACAATCATTCCGCGTAAAGTCTCGATGATTATATAATTTTACTTTAAATATATCAAATAACAAATTCTTACCCCAATAGGGCACGACTAAAATGCGTCTCACGCGCGACATCTCACAAAACTACCGCTACGTCAAATCCTCAAAATGCTACGATAAAAGTTCCGATCAAACGGCGTCTCCAGTGACCGAACGTTCGAGTATAGATACATAGGTACTTACAGTACAATGAGGTTTGTAGCACGTCGGATGATTCGATCAGCGTCGTCTCGCAGTCTTGCCGAAAAAGAGGCCGAGTTCGGCGCGCCTGAGAATTTACTGCTCGCGAAAAATCGCGAACCCGGTCGAACTATCCCGAATCTAATCGCAATTCGCGCCTCAATTCAAAAGATCTATTATAATCATCTCGCTTAAAATGTAAGTGGATCATATTGCATGCATTTTCACACAACTCTAGGTTTACCGACTCCGATAATAGGCGAAGACAGTACAAGTCAACGTTAATAATTATCGCGAAATACGCAACGAAACTACTTTGGCTACAAAAGCGAATGGTATTGTCGATAGTGCACGCCCAGACAACACAATCACATTCAACATTATTCGCTGCTGATTATCTATTTACATAAGCACAAAATACATAATGCCGTCGGAGGCTGACAATAAATATTACTTACGATATAAAAGTTACGATGGGGATTATCACCCTTACATGAGATCACCGGAAATGTAGTTTATATACAAGAAAATTATGGCTTTGATCACTTATAATATAATCTTAAAATTCACTATTCGCAGGTTTACAAAAAAGAGTCTAACACATTACTCTGACAATTACTAGGTAAAATTTTTAGACGTCAAGAGGACAGTATCGATGCAAATCAAGGCAGCAACGAATATCGCTAATATTAGGCCGATACGCTGTGCCCATCAAGATCACTTCGGCGAACAGGCTGATAATACTTTCGCAGATTAAATCTGTTGTACACACCCTTGATACGTGAGACATTAGAAACGTCAGAAAGCTCGAAGGCATTTTCCCCGATTTTCTTTACTATCTTATACAAGCCTTCATATAATTGAAAAAATTTAAAGATTTTTTCCTGCCCGGCATCGGAAAGATACGGGACTCTCAACAAAGCCGGATCATCCACCGACAACACGATACTGCTTTTTCGCTTTTGTGCTTTGACCCTCATCTCAAAGGCTCTTTTCAAATTAGTCCTAGCAAGTTCCAAACAAAAATCACGATCGGGAGACTGAGTATTTAAGAATGGGAACATCTCAAAAAGTTTATCTTTATACGGCAATCCGAAATGCAATTCGTATGGAACGCTGCCCGTGCTTTGGTGGATAGTCAGATGCACGCACTTCCTTATTTTATCAATCAGGCGGGCCCAACGCGTATGCTTCTTCGAATAGAAGGTTCTGAACAAACGACCAAGTTTGCGCATAGTGCGTTCAACAGGATTGGACTAAGGGTGCCTGATTGACGAAAATAGTGGTTTGATCCCTAACTCCTCGAGTCTACCTTTCCACGCCAGCGCTGTAAACTGAGTTCCATGATCCGACAAGATTGTACGCGGTTTCCCTACGGCCTTGATATACTCCCTGACCTTATTCAACATGTCTCGGTATTTTCTTGCTTTATCGGTTCAACGTGACAAATTTTGAAAAAACATCCTGTAATACGAGTATGAAACGCACAGCCCCGATGGATACCGGTAACGGCCCATAGAAGTCTACGGAAACCAGATCATTCGGCGCGTCGGCTCTAAGAAACTCGTAGGAGTCCTCCATGCGCTGGTTGAGGTATTTATTACGCTGGCATAAGTCGCATGAACGAGTGAAAGTCTTTACGGCTTTGTGCATTTCGCGCTAATTAAAAAAGCGACGCCAAGAAGAAATACAGCTTTGAGCTTCCCGCATTACGTAAGTGCTCATGCGAAAAGGACAAAACTGAAAATACTACGATTTTTTTCACGATTAAGTTCCACGCGTCACATGACTTATCCCTATAATAGATAATTTCCCGTTCGACTTTCAACTCAATATTCGCGTTGACCTTGTCTTTAAACGCTTGTATTTGAGGGTCTCGCGCTTGCAAATCACCGAGTTTTTTCAGCTCGCGCAACTGTTCTAGGCATGCTCGCAACTCTCCGATTGCGGTAATAATCGCAAAATCTTCATCATGAAATTCACCACGTACCTCTCCAACAAGTCGACGAATTAAATAATTTTTTTCAACGGACGCTACCTGATCGTGCGGAAAATTCCGGCTGAAGAAATCAGAAACCTAATTATCGGACCCCTGACAATGTTCTATACTAAAGTTATACTCCTGTAAATACAAGATCCAGCGCGTAATCCTCGCGGTGCTGAAAGGCGTGGTTAATATGAATGTCAGAGGTTGATGATCAGTGATAATTTTAAATTTATTCGCAAAAAGGTACGTGCTGAACTTCATGACTGAATATACGATTGCGAGCAGCTCCTTTTCTGTGGTCGTATAATTAAGTTCACATCTCGTAAGAAGGCGACTCGTTAGGGACACGATTCGATGGTCTCCGGCTTCATCGATTTGATATAACACGCCCGAAATCCGGACATCGATAGCATCCGTTTGCAACCGGAACTCCACATCAGAATAATAATGTTTTAGGGTAATCGGGGATACAAAATTATTTTTTAATCTTAAAAACGCCTCATCGTGTTCAACCGTCCAATTTCAGCTTGCACCTTCACAGAGTATCTCGCGAAAGGGAGCAATAAAATTTGCATGTTGTACGCTCATCCTTCGATAATACCCGCACATTCGTAAGAAGGATTGTAATTATTTTTTCGACGTTGGCGAAGGAAATTCTTCAATTAATCGGAGTTTTGCAGGGTTTGCTTTAACGCCATCAATGGTAAGCTCAAACCCTAAAAAAGACACCGATTCTCTAAAAAACATGGTTTTTTCGCAGCTGAGTGTAGATCCCCGGCATGCAACCCTTGAAATAAACGCGAAAGGTGATCCAAATGATCCTCAAATATCTGAGACGCAACTAACAAATCGTCAATATAAGCCTCCGTGAATGCGCTTATATCTGGATTGATCGCCAAGCTAAGCGCGCGAATAAATCCAGTATCGAAGCTGGATAAACCGAATGGCACTTTTAAAAAAATGATAAAGGGTCGTTCCATGCAAAAATGCCGTATATTTTCGGGATTCGCGCCCCCTCGAATTTTTGTAAAATTTCATCAATTCTCGGCGGTGACTCGTGTTCAGCGGCGATTACTTTATTCAAAAAGCGCGCATCAAGACATACGCGCACCGACCCATTTTTCTTTTGCACAATACGTAAAGGATTACAAAAATTACTGTCAGACCTTTCAATTATGCCTTCGTGCAACATGTTTTTTATCTCGATATCAACCGCCGATCTTCATTTTAATGGACTAGGATATGACTTTCTTACGATGGGATTTTTCCCGGTCGGCTTGATGGAATGTTGATATACATCAGTATAGCCCGGTTTATCCGAAATGGAAAATTATACAGCAATTTTTCCACTTCTACTTTTTGCGCTGAGTTTAGATTATGAAAGTTTTACATATTATTCGCAAGTTCTTGGTCAAAATCGCGAACCCTCGAATTTTCAATCATGTTCATCGATTTATACAGCATTTCGTCATCGTAGGACCTACAATCGAACCACTCATCTCCCGATGTCTTTCTATCTCCCGCGAGGACTTTCTCAACTGCGGCAAGCATTACGCTAATCGCGGACGAGGTCACGCGTCGCATTTGCCATAACACGTGTCTACCTGAGCGAGTCAACATATCGGAGAAATCATACCAGCATATTTGATCAACACGGATCATTTGTATACTTTTATTTGCCCGATTAAGCTCCGAGCTTGCGAATGAAACTGATGCAACGCTTAATTTAGAACCACATAAATAAATTACACGATTAACACAATCAATAATTCCTCTATTCTGGAAAATCCAGTCAATATTTCAGTGAACAGTCCAGATACGATTAAAAACGGATACGTGATCCTTAAATTATCGACGTTAATGATTAATTGAACTTGTTTCTTAACCGACGTAGTCTTTTTTCCCACTGCAACCAAAATTGAAATGTTTGTGACCGGTAATTCTATTAAATTCTGATCCCTTTTAATCTGTTCGTAAAACGTCTCCGATATGTAGGTGACTTCGCTTCCGGAATTTAGCCACACGTTAATTTCTTTACCAAAAACGGGAACGTGAATCCGTGGGCTTACTACCCGAGGAGATTTACACGTGTCGTCTGGGCCACTCTGATCGACATCCCATACCACCTCCTCTACGAAGTCCGATCGTCCAAGCGCGCGAATCTGAGAGAGTTGTACGTTGTCATTTTCCGGCTCGGTACGTTGTACCACGTCATTTTCCCCTCTCAACGCGCTTTGCTGATTTCCCGTGTTATTATTAGTATCATGACACACGCTTTGGTCACTTTGTCGCCAATTCGGTGGAGCGTGCGGGGGCCGCGGTTCACGCCAATTTGAATATCCCCGCCCTTGCTGCCGACCGTCAAATGAATTCGTACGAGTAATACTTCTTATATTATTCATGTTTGGTCTCGCGTTATTTTGATTATTTCCATCCGCGTCAAAATTTGTCTCTTTATGATTCATATCTAACCGCTGTAGGGCCTGTGAAATCTTCTCCGTATTATTTAACTCGATAGTAACTAACGCATTTTTTGTGATTACCGGTATCTGTTTAATAATAATAAAATTGATCTCCGACACATCCATATCCACGACAACGTATTGGGCTTCAAAATACCTGTGCTTTAAAATACTCGTACATCGATTTGTCTGCGCTTTTAAACCTCCGAGCCGACCAATTATCTTTAAATTCGATCCGCGCCTCAACAGAATAAAATTCGCGAAGGAATTTATTTTTGAAACTCTCAAAGCTTTCATACGGATTAATATTGTCATCAATGACCATGACTTTGCCCTTTCCTTAAGAGCCCCCTCGACGATTAGCAATTTTCGACCTTCATTTAGAATACTTCTTTTCGTAAAATATTTATTGAGACTAGCTAAAAATTCTGCGGGATTCTCATCAGTCTGGCCAGTAAACAAATATATATAGTAATTAAAACCCGTGTCAATGTGGCGATTAATCGCCACAACCTGACTACACTAATTCTCATTGCGACCATCATAGACTGGTAAACATACATTACTATGTGCATTTTGGAATTGATTTACTAGGCCTTCTAAAATCGAGCTAACAATGCATCTCTGATTATCGCTAGCAGTGTTTACAATCAAATTATTCGCATCGCTATCAGCCATATTGTTTTGATTATCTTCGTGTGCGGTAACACAGGACATGTTATTTATCTGAAGAGTCTGTGTCCCCGCAACAAGTGTCTGTGTACTTATAAATTTCGTTTGAGCTTCAGTATCGACCGATGATTTTTTCATTTCTGTAAGCGCCTGCTTGCTCGCCTCCATGAGCTGCTTAATTTGGGCATGTAGATTTCGATTTTCAGCCTCGGCCGCATTCTTTGATATTTCTAGACTTTTGATTCTCTCCCTTAACTCATCCATGCCGTCAACTTGATCACCGTCTTTTTTTGTTGCCGATCTCGTCATAATCAATATAAAATAATTAGTATTTAGTCACACACAAATTCCTACGTAACTACTTAGTCACGCAATTTATTTCTTAAACACTTCAATTGAACTAATTCAAAGAGATATTATCTAGTTTCAATAAGAAACTTATTGTAAAATAATACATATGCACACGTCTAGAGGTGCTTTATTTATTTAAACTCAGAAAAAAAATTACTTTACTAGGACAGTCAGTTTTCTAGCTGTATATAATTGGCGTTAATTTTATATTAGTCCTGTGATTATATATCATTAACGAATAACTTATTTTAACTTCACATTCAAATTGCTTTATTTCATCTTTTTATTATCAATATTTAGTTATTCTTTATTTTCCAATTCTCTCTGTGCAATGTAACTTTTACACATTCGGCCGTCCAGAGTTGAGCGCGATTAAAATAAATCCGAACACCGGGATTTATGGAAGTGAGTTTTTTATTTCTTTATTTTATTTTAACCCTTTAAAGCATAGTGGTAAGTATACTTACCACCTAAATTCTTTCACTATTTAATTATTTATTCTCTTTACAACGGATTTAAAATGGGTTTTTTTGCTTTTTGTTCATCGCTAAGATCTTAAGGGACATATAGAAAAATTGTACATACCTTGGACAACAATGTAATAGTACACATTTTTCTTTTTTATAGTTGAACCGGTTTTCTTTTATTTTATATTACTTTTTTTATTCTTTATTTTATTAAAAACATAATTATAAAAATTTTTTTATAGATAAATAATTATTAAAATTTAAAGTCTAAAATATATATTAATTTTATTTCTTGATCAGAAAATCGGTCGTGAATTGGTTCATATTGCAACGACATAAGTCCATTTTTCAGATTTTGTGCGCGGCATAACGACATAATTCCATATCATTTTATGCTTTATTGTAGTTGTGATGTATTTTATCCATTTTAATTGAATATAAACATGATTTCATATAACGTATGCACAATAACTAGATTAAATTTCGAGAATTTTCAAAATTCTAGTATATATTACTCCTTTTCCAAATCGTCTGCGCTGTTTAAGATATGCAGTATGCCAAATGGTCGTAAACTTAATAGAAATGTTACCAAAGTAGGAATATTCTTGTTTAAGTAATAAAAATTCGTTAAACAATTACTAATTTTATAATTTAGTGGTTAAAATTAAAGAATATACTCGAAATCGAACGAGATTAATACTATTAGATAAGTCCAGAGTTCCCGGCATACCGACATAAGTCCATACTTTTTTCGGTTCTTACTGGTTTCTAATGCAACAGAAAATGTATAACCTACTCATACCACTGTGTAAATATGTATTTGGAATGTGTCAATTGACTAGTACAATATCGCGCCCGATTTTCTTTCTTCCGATCTTACATATAAGTTTGAACATTAAAACCCGTTTTTCTCGGAAACTTGAAAAGTGGACTTA
>JAWWEQ010051259.1:0-10386 GCA_035583055.1 Torymus tubicola | reverse complement strand
TTTCTACAGTTTGTAATAAGTTTTGAAAATCTTCTTCTTGTGTAACACTCGAGTAATATTTTTCTGCCATTGAGACTTCTCTCTCTCTCTGCAACATCATTTACAACTTTAAATCTATTCATTTTCTTTTTAGCTGCAATAAATTCAGAATCATTTTCCCATACGCTGGGGTCTTTTTCAAAAAATGATATTGGTATTTTATTTATTGTGAAAAGCTTGCTATTTGACGTTACACAGTCTTCAATACAATTTTTATTGAATTCCTTTTCTGAAATTGTTATTTTGTTCGGTGGATTTGTAAGTCCTTGCCTGTCCAAATGTTTCACCATTAATCTTTTCTGTTCCACTGTAATACGAGAATCGAAAAATGCTATTCCAATAAAATTTTCGTTAAGGTACCACAAATGTCCAGAAAAGGTTTTAATAGTTGCTGCAGCGATAGAAGGAATACACTTTTTGTATTGAGCAAGTTCATTTAATAATCGAAAATCATTTAGTGAAGGATGAGTAGCACTTTGACAAGTATACCAATATTTTAAATATGTTTTTATAACAAAACCATTGAATTTTCGAAGAGCGCGAAGTTCAGATTTTTCAAGCTCAAACTGATCTCTAAATAAATATATTTTTAAAGAATAAATAAGCTTTGCCATCCGTTATTGGATAACAAATGTACACTTTGAATATATTAAGAATGAAACTATTTTTTTTAAATGTCAATGAACCTTTGAACCATAAAAAGTACATGAATTTTAAATTTTTTGTGTTTAAAACACCTTTAAAAATAATTATTGCCTCTCCAGCAATGGTGCAATAGTCAACTAACGTATTATACAACAGAGGCTAATGTTTTTCAGATTTCGTTAATCCGCATTTTAAAGAAAAAGGATTGATCTCTGAAAAAATTTTTTCGTTTCATTTTATTTTTCAAAAAAAAAAACAGTTTAGCGACCTCTAAATATTTTTTTAAAAATCTAAAAAAATTCATACTGACGTTTCAAGTAAAAAGACACCTTACTGTGGAACAGCGTTTGAAAAAAAAATATTTTATTTTTACTGGTACGCCCTAATGGGAGAGGCGTACGGGCCTCAATACCCCGCGTGTAGTGCTCGGTCGTTCCAGCCTTTCCGCCCTTTAGGCAGACGACGAGCCTGGAAGGAGACTACCTACTAAACTCCCACCTCCATTACGCCGGACTAATGGTCACGATGCAGGTCCACAGTTCTCACCTAACCAGCGATCGTATCTGTCTTGTCTGGAGTATCGTATCGTTTCTGGTCAAGTTTCAGTCTTCAAGGCATCTTTCAGCCTTCTTGCCTTGCAGTACGTTAGTCACGTAGCGTGCGATGTCGTTCCATCTGTCTTTGTTTGTCAACATCACAGTCACAGTGTTGCCCGGTGTTATGTCGCCTGTAGTTGCCTCTAGTCGGAGTCTTTCGACTGTCCAGCGAGGACACTCAAAAAATGTGTGCTCCGCGTCGTCTCTGTCATGACCGCAATACCTGTAGGACGAAGTCGCAACATTCCCCAACCGATGCAGATACTGGCGAAAGTAACCGTGACCAGAGAGAAACTGGGTTAGGTAAAAGTTCACCTCCCCAGCCCTCTACTTCCACAGTAGTACGTCTTTTATGAGGCGTCTCGTCCACTTGTCCCTATCGCTGTCCGTCTACTGGGTTTGCCAGATGGTCAGCGTCTTCTTTCGTGCGTCAGTGGCAGCATTCTCTGGCGTCGACGGAAGGAGGGCGAGAACGTTTCAACAGTACGGTAACGAAATACAGAGCGCTCCTCTTCTCTGTACCACACCCATCGCCTTGCGGTACTTTTCAATACGTAACGCTCCCGCCCATATCTCGGCGTAGTCCTTCAAAACTCGGAGCAGGTAGGGTGGCAGCGGGAAAACACTTGAGAATGCATCCACGATGTCCACCTACCGCAGTGAGTTGAAGGCGTTTCGTACGTCGAGTGTAGCCAGGAACACTATTGGCCTGTCCTTATAGGGTCTCATCTGTGCTCTGTCGAAGGAGTCAACAACCTCTCGGATAGCTCCTATCGTCGATCGTCCTCGTCTGAATACGTGCTGTCTATCATTCAGGCCCCCAGCGACTTCTACAGCCTGTTGGATACGCGGTCTGAGCAGCATTTCGAAGAGCTTGCCCAGGGTATTGAGTAAACTCAACGGTCTGTAGGTTAACAGCGAATCCGGATTCCCACATTTTCCTTTATCTATGAGGATCAACCTGGCCGTCTTCTACTCTTTGCTGAATACACCCTCCAACAAGTATATGTTGTACATATCCAGGAGTATTCCCGGACGTCGTTTCGCAACGATTCCGAGAATCTCTGCCGGAATGCTGTCCGGGCCTGGCGCCTTTCCCGCCGCGAGTTGAGCACTAGCGCTCTCCTCGGGTGAGTTCAATTATTAAATGAAATAATTATTTCCATAGTATATCACTCACCTAGCATGAGTGATGCATTTTTTATGGATAAATTAAAAGAAATAACCATTGAAAATAAACAATTAATTTTACTTGGCGATGTCAATATTGACATTAGTAAAAAGTTATTATTTAATTAGCTGCAATCTATAATGGGTAAATTAGGACTAAAAAACTATGTCCCAACGTTTACGCGTATAACTAACACTTCACGAACTATGATTTACTTAGCTTTTTTAAATGAATTTTTAAAATGTGACATTTTGGATTCGCCAAAAATAACTGACCATGATGTCCTAAGTATTAAATTGCCTAAAAACCAACATAATTTAATTAAACAAAACTATTTCATGGGCAGAAATTTAAAAAAATTTGATAATCTTAAATTTGTAAAAATTTTCACTGAGAGGATTAATAAGATAGATAAATCTAATGACAACAATGTAAATAGTATTGCTAATCATGTGATTGGATCAATTGAACAAACGTTGAATCAAGTTGTTCCTTCCCTGGTAGAAATGAACACCAACCCTTTGCCATCCATTCGCCAAATCGCAGAGGTTTGGCCAACCGTTTAACCAATGGTTGGTAATAAATACCGCTTATTTCGTTATAGAATTATCCTTGCGGTTGGCCAACGAATGCTTAATATTTAAAAATCACGTAAAAGTCAATTTACATAATTTATTGATTAAATATCTATGCATTGAACAATCAATTTGGCCGGATGCCTTGAAAATTTCTGAAATTGTATCCTTATTCAAATCGGGTAATAAATTGGATGTAACAAATTACAGACCAATATCCCTAATATCTAATATAGCGAAAATATTTGAAAAACTAATTTATAATAGATTATATGATTTCATTTCGAAAAATAACATATTATCGTGTAAACAATACGGTTTTGTTAAAAATAAAGGCACGAAAGATGCGCTTAATTCCATTACGAATAAACTATATGAGAATATAGATAAAAGTTTTCCAATTGCAATCGCCTTTTTAGATCTTGCTAAAGCTTTTGATACCGTTAATCACCAAATTTTAATGGACAAACTGTACAACTATGGTATCAAAGGTAATGCATTTAACCTTATAAAAAATTATTTAAATAACAGATATCAAAAGGTTAGGGTAGGTAATAAAAAAAGTAATCTCACCAAAATTGATACAGGAGTTCTCCAAGGTACTATATTAGGCCCTTTGTTATTTATTTTATATATCAATGATCTCTTAACCTCAATGCCTCTGGAATCTACTTTTTCTTATGCTGATGACACTGCTATAGTAGCAACTGGAGTATCTTGGAAAGAGGTTGAAATAAAAATGAATAAATATTTAGATGAAGTAGACGATTGGCTTGCACTGAACAAGTTATCATTGAAAGTAAAAAAAACAGTATACATTACTTTTGGAAGCTATCGCGATAGCGTACCTAGTAATATCGATATTAGAATAAAAGGTACTAATGTAAAGAGAGTTGAAGAATGTAAATATTTAGGAGTAATCTATGATTATAACTTAAAGTGGGATAGGCATATTGACTATATTATTAAAAAACGAACTACTTAATTTTTATTTTTCACAAAATAGCTAGATTTATGGAAACAGACACTTTGAGTATGATATACTACGCTCTTTTCCATAGTATCATTAATTATGGCATTATCGCATGGGGAGGTGCCTTTAAGAACAACATTAATTTACTGCAAAAAGTTCATCGTAGATTGTTAAGAATTATTAATAAGAACAGATTTAAGCTACATAATCCTATGAACTTAGAGCAAATGTTTGCATATGATTCTTTAAAATATAATCATGATATGCTCAAAAGAATGTACCTTAGGTCAGGAAGTAATACTAGAAACAAAAGTATAGCTATACCCAAGGTAAGTAAGACGATTAGCAAAAAAAGGAGTTACATTAACACAATTAAAATATTCAACAGACTGCCAACAGAATATAAATTGTTGATTATCGCAAGAAACAATACAAAAACTAAATTTAAACAATCGATAAGAGATAATTTTTAAAGTTATTACAATATCACGTTGACTAGTTGTTATTAATGTCCATATTTTCAGATATTTAAAATTGTATCTTGTATTGCTATATTTTAGATTATTGTATATTATAGATTTTCGTTAATAATATATTTTATATTTTATATTTATATAATTTTAGTTACAAATGTTATGTCATTGTTTAGTTATATATTTTGTTTATTATTTTAGTTCTTAAGTTGTAGTCGTAGTTTTCAGTGCCGCACACAGAAAATTATATTTTCCTTTGCGGAGTTACAACATATGTAATTTTTTTACTGAAATAAATAAATTAATAAATAAATAAATATACGGGGATACTCAGGAATATAACAACACAAACAAAATTTTGGAAACGCGTTTCGAAGATTGTAAAGCAATCCCAGGCACCTAGAAATAGCACAGCATCAAACAAGGCCAAAACTATTTGTAAATTTACTGCGAATTACTACAAAAAATTAATGCGAATTGAATAAGAGATTCAACGCGTAACTAATAGATACATTACAAACAAGAAAACTAGAAGTTCGATATCGTTCGTGGCAAACTTAGCCTGCGGCGCTCTTGATTTGCTTATAACTTTTAAACTAAGCCTTTGCACATTTTCGGAAACGGACCAAAATATTCTTAACTTTCGATCCCTTTCTACTTTAACATAACTATGTACGATTCACTGTTGAAATAATCTACGACCATATAAAAATGCATTAAATACACCAGGTCTAATACTTATTCTGTATTTAATATAAGAACATCTTGTTACTCGACGGCCGTGTTGTTCATATTGTTCGTCATTGCCATCATTTATTTCTACATTTCTATTATTATTACTATTTTTTTCATTATATTTTTATGCCAACCTAATGATTCATGCGGATAAAAAAGTGGATAAACCATAGGTTCAACGATTGAGTCCATAGAACTTATTGAATGTAATATTTGTAAATTCTTATTTCGTATCGTAACGTATGACTCGGGAATTTCGCCATCAGCTGTACTAACGAAAACAGCAGCAACTTCATTCGCTCTTGGTAAATTGTATCTGTTACGATCATACCCTGGTTTCAAACTAAATAATAATTGTAATTCAGGCTCCGTATTGTTCCCTGCTAATTTACGCTGACGATCAATTTCTTCTTTCATCATTGCGTAAGAATTCGCGAAAATATTGTGTTGTCTTAAAGTTTATTCTAATTCGTACATAATCTCTCTATCTGATCCTAAATTTGCTGTCATTCTATAATATACTGCTTCACGAGGATCAACGATAAAAAGCTGACCATATTTCGGACTATCATTCTCAGATGGGTACAAAGCCTCATTTATTTCGTAATATATTTGTCTTTGAATTTTAAAACAATATGGCGCTCTTCCAACTGCAGGAAAATCAACTAAATTGGCATTAAACGATGCAAATGAAAACGTACTCTTATAATACCGAACACGTTCAAAAAACTCTTTACTTTTCAAATGATTATTTTCAAAATAAGAACGCAAATTATTTGGAAAATCTGGAATGTTTTCTAATTCTACAGACCCGTGACCGCAACAGTCATTGAATGAATTACCTTTATTATACACCTTCTCACCTACAAAATGTTTTGCACTGCAATGTCTACATAAAATATTCATTTCTCCCAAATAATTTTCATTGATATTATTACTTATTTGTATACTATTATTACTACTCAATCTTTGTAAACTTTGATTTTGTGCATTTCTCTCAAATCTACGACGATGGATTCACCTTCCTCATCATCACACTCACTTTCACGATAACGTATTCGTGATCATATAACTCTTTCTTGTTCTAAATTACGGGACCTATATTCAAGAGCTCGTTGTTCCTCGACTGTTCTTCTAGAACTTCTTGTTCTTTCTCTGAGTCTTCTCATTCTTTCAGCTGCTCGATTACGCTGTCTTTCTCTAATAATCGCTTCCTCATACGATGTTCGTCTAACTCTTGGCCTACCCCGAACTGGTCGATGATTATCTGATAAATGATTTTTACGATTCTCCATCTTCTCCAGATATAAATGTAACAAAACTATTGGTATGTTCGCCGGTTTCTCTCTCGCTCCGGTTGTCTATCGGCGGGGGCACTCTCTCATTTGGTTCATCTCGATGGTTTCATCGGTCGTTGCACTAACACGGCCGCACGTTATACAGTCGTGTAAGGCGGGCGGACGGGTGCACCGGGCAGTTGCTACACACTATTCCTTATTTCCTCTCTTTCTTTACTTTTGCGCGCGCGCGCGGAGAGTTTCGGGCTCACGTGGGAAGGTCCGAACTCAAGATGGACGCTCGTTCACGCGGGAGCAGCACCGCGCGGTTCAGCCTGAAGTTGCGCGCGGGATCGCTGCTGATAGTCGAGCAGCACTCCGCGCTGCTCGTCTACGTTCGTGCCACGAAATCGCGGTAAGCCCTACGCTCCCGTTACAATACATTAAATATTTTGTTTTCTTTATTATATATTGAATATATTTATCCCATCTTAGTCTAAAATCTATCATTACACCTAAATATTTACAATATTCAACCCTGCTTATTTGGTTCCTTGTATTTGTAAGTTTATATCATTAGAAACACTATCACAGTAATTACCAAAAGTCACGTATACAGTTTTTGTTATATGAAAGCGAAACAGAGAGAAACGGATATACTTACTCGCTAATATTTTTACATCTTTTTAAAGTAATTTTAGAGAGTTTTCACGAGTTTTTAAGAGTTCAAGAGTATATAGATAGTGATATAAAATGCGTATATGCATACGTCGCTTAGTTGTATATAAGCGCATCGTGACGATCTATATCAATTCCCCTTTTTGCACCTGCCACAAATAAGATGCGTACATGGTATATATACGCACACCAATTTGGCTTCGTTTTTGAGCTAAAAATTAATCAAAATTCTGAATTTAATGATGTAATTTTATCAATATTAAAGAATTTTTTGCTTCAAAACGAAGCAAAATTTCGAAATATCTTACATAGACTTTTTTCTTGTAATTTTTCTGTATTACCTGCATCATTGTATATCATCAATTAAAGGACGATTGAGAGGCAGTGCGTTGGTAGTCTCGCGGTAGAGACGCTCGACTGTCCTCCGGACGGCTCGGGTTCAAGTCCCGATGCCGGCGCGTACTTTTAGTAGTTTCCCAAATCCATCGACCAGTTATACAGACCTATTTAGGTCTCGCCTTGACCAGGGACAGAGAGAGCCTTACGCCCTTCTCGATATTATACCCGCGCGTGATTATTTGCGATTCCCGCTAGAGTGTGTGCAGAAGAATTAGATACAATATATATAATATTATTTGAGTATTACTTTAGTATTATTTTGGTATTATTTCACTATTAATTCACTATTATTTTAGTATTATTTCAGTATTATTTTAGTATTATTTTAGTATTATTTTACTTTATATTAAAAACAGTCGGCCCTTTTAAGGGCCCTATACAATTTAACGAGAAATAAACATTCATATACATACTTTTTCAATACTATTTCAATACCGTTTTATTTTATATATTATAAGTTATTTATATTTTACAAAGGGTTTTTTAAAAAAAAAAAAGTATATTTCAATGATAAAAAACATAATTTTATTCATTCAATAGTACATACTTTATGTAATTGTACATTGAATTAAAAGTTTCTGTTAATTTAGTAATTTTTTATCCTTCAGTAGCCACTGTTTCATCGCCATTGCATTTCGAAGTGCACAAACAGTACATTCACAAGCAGTGTGATTAGTGTATGAAGTTTGTTGATTAGGCAGACTTTTTAAAAAAGGGCATCCCATTTCTTCGATATTGATTACTAACCTGAAAATTATTTATATATTTTTTTTATATTTAAATATAAATTAAAACAATATTTTTTTTCTACTGCTTGACTTACTGATCATTAAAATATTTTTTCAGCCAGTTGCATTTCTCTAATCCTTTAACATATATCTCAGCTCCGTCAAGGATGCCTCGAAGGGTGTTACTTAAATTTTCATATGGAATATTGCCATATCGCTACATTATTCCATGAAAATTATATTCAAGCCATCGATTTTCAGACTTACTCTTATCTAACAATTTATTCGAAGAGTAAGGCGGTTTAAATAGAAAAACCAATGGTATAGGGTCTTCCTCAAGCGGGACGATGAGGAATCTAAAATCTTGAACTTCAACGATATACTTCTTCATGTTGATCCTTTTCGTACGAGAGTGAGGAAGCGAATGAGACTTTTTTATTCAATATTTTCTCTTATAGTTTTTCTTAGGACTAGTCCGTAGCCAATAAGAATGCTTTCTTCCTTACCATGCTTTTTGTAGCCAATCACAATCGACTTCAGCTCGCGATTTTACAATAAAAGGAGCTGTAGTTGGCAAGAAAATTCAGTCTACTGCTTTGAGCAGTCAGAAGAAGAAGTCAAAATGGCTCAGTACATTAAAGATACAGCTCATATGCTATCGAATTCATACCAGTACGCCATACATGGTAATGCTGATGAAACCGACATTAAGAGGTGGTTAAAGCATTCTCAAGATGCTTTACATTCATCAAGAAATTTGTCGCGTTCGCGAAAGTTGTCAGTGGTTGATAAACACAAATTGCAATCAGCAATTGCTCTAATAAATTGCCGGCCCAAACGAAAAGAATCCCACATGAATATTGGCCACGAAAAGAATGTCACCTAGAAAAAGCCACGAAAACTATCCTCCATCAGCATTCGCCGCGAAAAGAATCCTGTCTATAAAAGTGCCACGAAAAGAATCTCACTTTCATAAATTCCGCGAAAACCATGCCTCTTAAAAAGACACTTCTGTAGATGTGATTGTTTTCGTGGCGAATGCTTATGGGAGATAGTTTTGGCTGACATTTTTTTAAATGGGATAGTTTTCGTGGCCTTTTTGTAGGTGCGATTCTTTTTGTAGCGAATATCGATGCGGGATAGCTTTCGTAGCACTTTGGTAGATGAGATGCTTTTCGTGGCGAATGCTAATGGGGAATAGTTTTCGTGGCGTATTTTAGCTAAGATTCTTTTCGTGGCGAATTTTGATGAGGGATAGTTTTAGTGGCATTTTTGAGTGGGATTGTCTTCGTCGGCACCGGCGATATGAGCTATTCCACTATTTATTTCCCTTTTACGTTGACGGAAAAATTAACATTTTTTTTATGGTACACTTATCAGAAAAACTTTTTCTTGTTCTTTGAACTATTCCGAATGTGAAAAATGATAAGAACGAACTCCATTCAAGGGATTATTTGTTTGGCGACAGTTTAAAATTTAAAATTAAATTTCTTTTTCGTGCTTTGTTACTCAGAAAAAAACATGTAATTTCCATCAATTCTTTCAATTTTAAGTTGACTTAAAACTCAAAAAAATAATCCCTTGAATCGAGTTGGTTCTTTTCATTTATCATATTCGGAATAGTTCAAAAAACAAGAAAAAGTTTTTCTGATAAGTGTGCCATCAATAAAAAAATTTTAATTTTTTCGTCAACGTAAAAGGGAAATAAATAATGGAATAGCTCATATATATATGTATGTATAAAATATTTAAATATTAAATTATTTCAATTTTCTCTGTAACCGAAACACTTTTTTCGCAATATTTTTTATAGTTAAAAAATGAATTAAAAAATAATTCTTATAAATTATTCTTATAAATTTAAAACTAAAATTTCAAAATACTCCTTTTTTTCTTTAAGGAGGTCTTACACCTATACATTTGGAAAAAAATCAATAGTTTTTTTATTTGATCTTTCTATTCAATATACTATTCTAAACTTGTAAAAAAAGTTGTGTGACATATTTGAAAAATTAGCGAAATATAAGCAAAAATGTCAATAAACTTCTATAGGAACGTACCACCAGTTTCAACCAATTAGGTTTTTATCGCAAACGT
>JAWWEQ010051258.1:0-10387 GCA_035583055.1 Torymus tubicola | reverse complement strand
TTTAAATCCACTATTTTTACTGATTCCTTGTAATTTTGCATGATTTATATTAATTTTAATAATATCTAATAGATAATTAATTTTCTTTTAGAATAAATATCTAAAATCAAAGATAAAAGTAAAAAATTTGAAAATTTGACTAATATCGACTGGAAATTGTTACATGCTGTAATTTTTTTATATGGATGTGTTAGGGTTTATAACTTGACAGAGTTTTATTATTCAATAATATCTACAGCCTGTGTAAGTTTTGGAAAAATTGTTGATCCGGAACCCTGAGCCTCTCCTTGTCAGTGGAGAGAGCACTCGTCGCCAAAACGAAATGTTTAGTTACTTCCGGCTCACGATTTTTTTATTGGGTCGATCTTTCTCTCTTTATTCATTTATTTGCAATTATTAAATGGTAATACTTTTTCTCCGAATTTATTGAAAAATTAATATAGACAAAATATCTACGGATATGTCAAAAGCGTTCGACAAAGTTAACTATGATCGTTTGCTGTCCAAATTATGTTACATCAGGAGTTTCCCAACGTTCTCACATTGGTATACATTTTAATATGAGTGGACGACGTGAAATTTTGTTAGAATGTACGATAATTTGATGTGGCCATTATTCCTTACTCAACACCAGTAAATGTTGTGTTATGTTGTTAGTCACATCAGAATTCCACTGTCCTTCGACTATTTTAATAATGGAGAAAAACTTGAAAAAGGACAGTAAAGGACCTGGGGTAATGTTTGACAGCATCCTTTCATTCAAAGAGCATTTTGATTACATTGTGTTGAAGTCATCCAAATCTCTACGTTTTTTAAAACACAGGATTGCAGATGTTAGCGATATCTTAGCAATTCTTGATCTGTATAAAAGCATGATTCTTTCAAATTTACTTTATTGCGCGTTATTTAGAAGCCTTACATCTTAGCCATAACAAATAAAATTGAATTTATTTAACACTCTTTTCTAAGATATATTTTTTTTAACTGAAAAACCTTTTTCATCCAAGCTGTCATGCCTGCAGTTCGATTGCTGAGGACTGTGATATTCAAACTGTGAATTTGATTTAATGCAGGACTTCATTCATTCATTAATTCATTCATTCATTAATAAATCGAGAGAGAGAGAGATGACTTACTCATTTAACTTATATAGTAGTCTTGAAGAAGCTTGTTGAAGCCATAATGCTGGTTCCTATTTTGCACTAAACAGAATAACAAGACAGTAATATCTGTTACCAAGCACGATTACAGGCAAAGCATTAACTTCATTATTTAAATCAGCTACCCGTTCACTTTTTAAGAAATATTCTTAACTATACTTATAATACTGAGGACTTTCATATACAATAATGTTTTTTTCTGTTAATATTTATATTTTTCTAATCCATGTGATCAAGGGCCTTGCTGATTGTTTAAATAAATAAATGAATCATTAATAACTAAAAACTTATTTTAATGTTTAAAAATATATAATGAAGTCAAAATAATAAAAAAATATCTAAACAGTGTGAGAATGGCTACCACACTAACTTGATCAACTATAGCGGCATGGATAAAATATATATAGATAACCATATTTAATATAGAAACATTATTTAAAGTTTTGGATTGACAATTATCATTATAATTGTATTTCGCGCCTCCTTCTCAAGATCAACTGATTTTTCCTTCAATTGATCAATCCCTTTCCCGTGCCAATGTTGCCACCTATTTAGAGAGAAAAAACCCGCTCGTGTCGGTGTCCGGGCGCGGTCCGCGAGCTGGGCTTCTCATTCCTTTTCTTTGTGCTATTGGATCCATATCGAAGAAAAAAGACAAGATGTCTAAAAAGCGATCACGAGTTTCAGAAAGTTCATCGTCGGATGTCGATAAGAAGGACAATTCTTAAACGTCTCAAAAAGCAAAAAAAGCAAGAAGAATAAAAAATCGCATCGTCCAAACAAGTTTTTTCTCAAATTGAAGAGATAAATATTACTATGGCTATTGCAGAACTGGTTGATAAGGAGCTGTTATAGAATGTAAACAAAAGTTGGATCAATTTATTTCTAGTTATTTTCTTGTACAAAAAGCAGATAAATCATATAGAGTTATACTTTGAAAGAATTAAATACATTTATTAACACACAACACTTTAAACTCGAAGATTATAAAACAGCAATGAAGCTGATTGATAAAGGATGTTTTATGTTAACAATTGACCTGCAGGATGCTTATTATAATGTACCAGTTGCAAAATCTCACAGAAAATTTCTGAGATTTGGATTTAAGTAAAAATTCTACGTGTTTACGTGTTTGGTTTTTGGTTTATGTACAGTTCCCCAAGTATTCACGAAAATTATGAAGCCATTAATCTTCTTATTGAGATAATCGGGCCTTAAATTCGTTTTATATTTCGATGATTTTTTACTTTTAGGTGAAACTTATGAAAAATGTATGGAGAATGTTAATATAACTATAAATATGTTAAACAAACTGGGATTTATTATAAATTATAAAAAGAGCAGTCTTATACCAAAAAATACTTGTAAATATTTCGGCTTTATATTTGATTCAACATTTATGACTGGATCTCTTCCACAAGAAAAAAGAGTAAATATAAAATTATTAATTGAAAAGTTCAGTAAACTATATACTTGTAAAATATGCGATTTTGCAAAATTTATTGGATCGATTACAGCATGCTTCCCTGCAATTAAATACAGCTGGCTTTATGCAAAAGATTTTGAACGCCTAAAGTTACTAGCCTTGAAAAAATTTAACGATAAATATAACGCTATTATGTGCTTAAATCTAAATACTATTGACCTCAATTGGTAGAAAAATCAGATTCTGTGGGGTACTAATACGTTAGAAAATATCAATTTTACCGAAGAGATTTTGTCTGACGCATTGTTAACTGGCTGGGGAGCTGTACATAAAAAACAACGGGCCAATGGTCATTGGACAATCAAAGAAAGAGAAAATTCTATTAATCACTTAGAATTAAAAGCGGCTTTCTTTGGTTTAAAATATTTTATACGTAATTCGCGGAACACAAATATTTTACTGAGAATAGATACTACCGCTGTATCGTACATCAATCGTATGGGAGGCATTGAATTCGAAAACTTAAATTCTATCACAAAAAAATCTGACAATGGTGTGAAAGCCGTAACATATGGATCTTTGCTTCATACATACAATCCAAAGATAACTGTGATGCTGATTTCGAATCCCGTAAATTGCAGAAAGACACTGAATATGAATTGTCGAACACGGTTTTCGAGATGATAACAAAGAATCTAGACACCCCGAAAATTCATTTATTTGCGAGTATTATTTTAAAAACTCTTCAAAAAATTAAAAGAGACAAAGCGGAGGGAATAGCAGTAGTACCAGACTGGCCGGCATAGCCATGGTACCCCGTTTTCCAATCATTGATTATATCCGAAAAATTAAGCTTTCCACCTGATAAAAATCTTCTATGTACTTGTGACAGGTCACCACATTCGTTCTGGAAGAAGCTCACTTTAGTAGTAGCGGGATTATCAGAGAAACGCTAATTAAACAAGGGGTTCCGACTCCTTCATTGGCTATTATAGCTTCGGACAACCAAAGTTTTGCCTTATCTATTTTGTGTCAGTAAGTTATGTAATGTATATCTATAGATCTTGTATTTTCGCTTTTAATCACACAATCATAAATAAAAATCATATCATTAATATTAATTAATGAATTACCCGTAATGGTTTTACTCTGAACATCTACCAATTGATCTTGGGGAGGAGGCGCGAAATACAATTGTAAAATTGAACGAACTTACCTGTAAGTGAAGATCGATTATAATTGTATGAGCGCCTCCTCCGAAAAGATCAAACCCACCCTTAGATGACCTTTTATTATCTATACATAGATTATCCCAAGTCATTACGGCATTTCTTTAAAGTAATGAGAAGCCTGGCTCGAGAACCGCCACCGACATGAGCGGGTTTTTTCTCTCTAAATATGGGGCAACATTGGCATGGGAAGGGGGACTACCAATTCATCTTTTCAGAGGAGGCGCTCATACAATTATAATCGAACTTCACTTATAGGTAAGTTCGTTTAATTTTACAATGTGTAACTTTTCGATTTTGATGAATTATTAATCCTGTATGATATAGTAGATCTTATAGGAGTATGTTTTATATTATATAGATCTACTTATTATCCGAGAAAATATACTGTATACCGATTTTCATGAAAATCGAACCAGTGAAAAATGTATGCCACAAAGGATAAAATAAGAAAAACTAAATTATCTTTCGATACAGAATGAATTAAAGATTATTTTGATTATAAATTTCTACAATTTACAATTGTAATTTGATTATAATTTACAATTATTTAAAATAGGTTAAAAAAAATTAATCAAGCTACTTCCTTCTAGATTCGTTATGAAAAGTTATTTATAAATGGCAACGATCGGATTAAAATATCTTAAAATAAAAATAACAATTTGTTTAAAACAAATAATAGGTTCGTATTCATTTTTTAATAATATTATTATTTTTCCAATACTGCTCTTTTGAACAATATACTGCATTGATTATAATTAATTAACGATTTGTAGTTATTACGTTACATTTCATTCATGAATCTTCGCAGTGCATTGATCGGAAATAATTAATTAATTATATCGGCATATGTTCAGTATTATTACAGGCTAAATAGAATACCGATAATGTCGTTCAAACATCGTTTAACAAATTAACGTTAATCGACAGTGTTCACGGCATCACATAAATTTACGAAAGCCAGAATAAGCAATAAGTTCCAGATGAATAATAATTTGTTAGAGAAATTAAATTTTCGAATGGAGAAATAATCATTTTTCTATTTACATATTCTATAAAAAGCATAAAAAATAAACTTAGTTTAATGATGTATATAGCATTAGCTTGTTTATTCAATTTGGTAGCAACTATAAAACTATTCCAATGAACATTTAATAGCTAAGAAAACAGACTAAGATAATAGAAAGCAATTAATTAAATAGAAAGTAAGATTTATAATCGGCTATACATATAAAAGTAACAGTAGAGATCCATATTAAAAAGTATGCACCCATAGAGCTTTGGCATAAATAAGGGTGTTTAAAGTCGACGGAGATTCGTTTGAAGCATGTCACAATAATCCTTGCCGGTGATTTCTGGGCCCGCTTCGAAATTGAATTTTAAATCCGGCGCAATCAATTTCCTCGGTCGACTATGTGTTTCTCTCGCTTTCAAAAGGGTTCCAGTTTTGGCTATTGCGTATTGATGCGATATTAATAAATCCGGGATTCACCATCACCGCCAGGCCAATGATGACGGGGGGTAGTCAGGGGGTGAGCGAGAAGCTCCGCTGCAAGTGATAAATTATGTAGGAAAAGCTGCTCCGCGCTGTTGCCGTAGGTATAAGCATAAGCGCAGAACCCTCTTGCTCATATAGCGTGTGTATTTTTTTGCGTAATCCGATGGATATTTGCTCAAACAGATGCAGAGCGGTATTATACAGCTTATGCTCGTACGTGCTTCAGGATTTTCTTTCCTCTCTATTAGCATGACAAAGGCATGAAATTGTGGCCAGTTTTCGGTCAAGTCATGTTGAGTAAAATTACACTTCTTGATATATAAATTTAATATTTTGAATAGGGATTTATCATATTGTCGAATGAAATTGCTGTTAACTGATTAGGAAAGCTATTCCTGAATTGCAAAATTATCTCAAGTTTTTGGGAAACATTGTTCTCTATTAAGCTATATAGCTCGTATGCGATGTGTGATCTTAGAGGTGAAAATTAGTTTTCGCTGATTTATGATTTTGGCGTTATTATGCGAGTTACTTGTCTAAAGTGGAAAATTAAGATGAAATAACAAGTCCGGATAAACTGGCTAACATTGTGACAAGGTCGCAATGTTAGCCTCAAGTCAATTTTCGCCCAGGTGGAAATCGAATCTTCGACCTATAAATTAGAAAACTGGTAGATTAACTACTCGACTAAGTAGTTAAGCCTTTCGTATAAGGAGTAGTAAAAATGTTAATATATATTTAAAAAAATATATATAACTGTTTTTTTAAATTTATGTCTCGATAGTTACTTAACATAAAAAAATACAATTCTTATTTAAAATTAAATTTTGAATTTATACTTCCTACAAGTATAGTTAATAGTTAATTCTATTGTAATTATTTATGTGATGTATTATTTGTAGTTATAGGTGTAAAACAAGACACTAATGTCCAGGAGAACCTTTCATCTTTATCTTTGCAAAAAATATTACATTTTAAATATTAATGTATTAGTTTAAAAGACCCTACTTCTAAAAATCACTTTTTTATTCATGGAATCAAATTTAGTTGAATTGCCGCCGGCATTCGACTGTTTCAGATGAATTTAGAAGTTGATAATCGTTTTTATAGACCTAGATCTGCAGTTAAATAAATAAAAAAGATTTTGTTCAGTATAATCTAAAACTTTTGCACTTCATATTTTTGTGTACATTCAAATCCTGTTAAATAGTAAACGAAAGTCGAATATTCCAGGTATATTGGGTATCAAAAATCGATTTTATGGGTTAAACTAGTCAGAAATTGATTGTATACATAGGAATGTTCAAAAGAAAAAAGTTTTGTTTTAACAAACTTTATGTTTAACATTTTTGTGTAAAACCGAATCCTGTCACGAAACTAGGAGAGGTTAATTAAATCATTATTGTGTTTATAAATATTGTTCGTAAAAAAATGTTTAATTTAAAAAGACGTGTTTTAATTACAAGGAGGCACCATAGTCCTACTTTACCGACTCCTATATTTAGTCCTGTAAAGAAATGAATACAATGAATTATCCAAAACGAATAGTGCACTTCTCTAATGTTTTAATGCGTAGGCCATATCCCAAAATCGGAGGTCAAAATAATTAGTGAATTTTAGTAAAATTTGAACAATATTTAAAAATGTCGTCATAATTTAGAGAAGTGCATTCTTCGTTTTGGATAAGTCATTGTATTTATTTTTTTACAGTATGAAATAGAGGAGTCGGTAAGGTAGACTATGATGCCCCGTAACAAAAATGTGCTAGATTTATACTAAAAATTAATTTTTAATACTTTAAGCTTCGAAATCTGTTTTTTCAAATTTTTATTTGCCTTGTCCATTTTTTATTTATTCTTTTTTTCGATGGTTTTAGTTGAATGTATAAATTATTTAGTACTTAGGATTTAACGAGTATCTAGTTCAATATTCAGTTTGATCTATCGAAATTTCACGGAGGTATACGCAGAATTAGATAACATACGGACGTATAGATCTACAGGTGTTTCGGAAAACTGTTAAAATGGAGTCAATTCGGGTAAAAAACAATTTTTTTACAATAAAGTACTTATTTTTGTAATATAACAATTTTCGTTTAGGTTAAAATATATGAATCTCGAATAGCAGTCGAGGTTAAAAATTGACTACTTTAGTAGTGACATCTCTAAAGATAACGCAGGCACTGAATATATTGATTTTCCAAACAGTGATGAATCTACTGTTGGAAACTTACCTTCGTATCATAGTTAACTTGCAGTAGGTAATGTAAACTATCTGTTGATAAAATATATGAAACCTTCTAGTAAATAATAAATATACGAAAAATAAAAATATTATTTAACAGGAAATCAAGTTTAAATTTGTATATCGTATAATGTATTATAGTTGTTATTATTGAATTAAAAAAATACAAATTACTGTTAGAAAAACATTTTTATTTTTTAATGTTAGTATTCATCTAATGATTAATGGTTAATATCTGTAATTATTTATTCAGACAAAAAATTTCCATTGTTTACAATAAATGACATTATTCTTTTTTTCCTCTTTATTTTTTTATTCTAACAAGTACATTTTAACATAAGTATCTTCTTCTTGTACAAGTGCGTGTCGTGCAAATTGTGTTTGAAACGTTTGACAATACATACAAAATTAAATATTATTTCTATTTTCGGTTTGCATATAAATCTTCAAATTAAGTGATATCATGTTATAAATAAGGCAACACCAATGAAATATTTATATGAATTAGAATCGGATGTTTCGGAAAGTTTTCATTATACAAAGAATCTAAAGAGTTTCAATAAAATTTAAAAATATATAGTTTTGATGAAAATCAACATTTTACTGTTTAATAAATTACTAATATTATATTACGTGCACTAAAATCTTGAAATAAATTATAAACTAAAGATAATGTAAGAAGTTCTCGCCAACCCTTAAAGTTTATCGTTCTCAAGATTCTCAAATACTAGACTTAATTTAGCATCAGAAAGGTTAGCTGATAAAAAGCCATTATTACGTGTGATATCGATCAAATCTGAAAATTAATTCTCAATTTTAGCATAATTGTAATTTTAGCATATTAAAATATCTTCATGTTTAAAAGAAAATTATTGATGAGCTTCTACAGTTTTTATAATTCCATTTGATTCGACTTCATATATTTATTTATATAAACACGTTTAATTGATTTAAATAATAAAATATGAATTATTTATGTAATCCTTTTAGTCGCAAAATATATTCACAAAAGACATTAAGTCCGCGCTTAAGGGGATATTTCCTAGAGCATTAATAAATGATACTACAAAAAAACAAACAAACAAACAAAAATATATGTTTTTTCTATGATTATTTGTAACAATTATAAAAAACTATATTTAAAAAAAATATTATATTTATGAAGTTAAAATGTTTTTGTAACTAAAAAAGTAAAAAAATTCAAAATTTTGCATCAAATATGTAAAAAGTGACCGAAAGAAAAAAAAAGGAAAGGTTGCCACGTAAGTGGCCAGTATAACTAAAAGGATTCATATAGTTGAGTTGACTACCTTCCATATTTTCAATAAACATACAAACATTTGAGCGATGGGGAAGGTCAACCCATTTATGTTTGTATGTTTATTAAAAGGATTCAGGTAAATCAAAAAAATAATATTAATAATTTTTACCATTAAAATACCTACCAGTACATTGATTAATAAATACAGCAGTAATGTTCATTGATTTTAGAAGAGGCTTAAGTTCTTTTTTTTATACTGATGTAGAATATTGGTAAATCTTAAACAATCATCATCACCGAGATAAGATAAACAACCACATTTAACAAACGTTCTTTATAAAATTAGATTTTTAATTAATTATATATTACGAAATAGTACACAAATTAGTGAGTTTGTAAATACTTTTTGACTAAATATCAAAAAAAATGATGAGTTTGTTGTGAAATCATTTTATTCGTGATCTGATTGATAATGATTATTTTTTCCAAAGTATTCTGTATATTACAAATAATTCTTTATCGTTTCTAATTAAATTCTGAATTATTATTACTGATTTTAATCATGATTTAAATTAATTTTTTAATCATATGATATGGATATTATAATCATTGTAAAACAATTTTTTAATTACAAATAATAAAATTTCGATTTTTTTTAATTGATTATTTAGCGATGCATTACCCGTTAGGTTATTAGCGACATGTTACAACTAATTAAAACTCATGTTTGGTAACTATTGTTGGGTTGGAACTAGAGGAATGGACTGTCATAAGCTCAAACTCTGCCACCGACGAAACTAGTAGACATTATTTTTCGGAATGTGTTTGAAGTTTGCATCGTTGGGATCCAAATGCTCGAAAATGTGGGGGTGACTATGGAAAATAATTCTAAAACAGTTGTTTTTGGGATTCGTATTAATTTTATTTTCTTATTTATTTTGTGGTAATGGAATACGCCTAGAAAATAATTAGCAACGAAATAAATTCCCCGGAACCTCCACAAAAGTTTGAAAAGGTGGGGGTGACTATGGAAAAAAAATTCTAAAACCGTTGTTTTTGGGAGTCGTATCAATTTTATTTTCTTATTTATTTTGTGGCGAAGAAATACGTCTAGAAAAAAATTAGCAATGAAAAAAAATTACCGGAACTTTCCCAAAATCTGGAATATGTGGGAGTGATAGAGGTAAAATAATTCTAAAACCGTTGTTTTTGGGATTCGTATTAATTTTATTTTCTTATTTATTTTCTGGCGATGAAATACGCTTAGATAAAAATTAACAACGAAATAAATTCCCCGGAACCTCCCCAAATGCTCGAATATGTGGGGGTGGCTATGCAAAAAAAAATTCCCCGGAACTTTCCCAAGAGCTCGAAAATGTGTAGGTGGCTATAGAAAAAATATTTTCTAAAACCGTTGTTTTCGGGATTCGCGTTAATTTTATTTTTTATTAACTTTTGGACCATGAATTAGATTAAAAGAAAATTATTAAACGAAGAGAGCGCACGTACTTTTGTTGTGGTCCTCTGCTTGCCCCGTCTTTTAGTTCAGTAGGTGTCGTTTGTTTAACA